>SJYA01000921.1:331040-402970 GCA_006410615.1 Neotragus moschatus
AAGTAGAAACCTGTTCATAATCATTAGTGGAGGACCAAAGACAGTGATGAAATTCTCAATTTCTTGCATGGAAGTTGGGAGAGTAGAAGCAGGAGTCAGGAGTTGTAGTGGGCTTTTCTGGTTGATTGTTGTTTGGGTTTTTGTTTCAGTTTTGATAGTTATAGATGTGTGGGTATGAGAGACAACAACTAGATTTGTGCATAGGACTCCTATATCCCCAATCACCTCAGAAGGGCAGAGACAGAAATCAAAGGAAAAGAGAGCTCCAGAATTATAAAACATAAATCAAAATGCAATGCTGTAACAAATATTTCAGTTACAAATGTGTAAGCCTATTAAATGCTTTGATAATAGCTAAAAATGCTATTTTTAAATGACTACTTGAACTATGTTTTGTTCAAAAGAGTTATACCTAAAAATAGTGCAGGAAGATTAATAATATAGGATTTATTTGATAAATATGAATAGAAAGAAAACAGCAATATCAATATCAAAACAAGTAGAGTTTAAAGCCAAATCCATTAAATAGGACAAACCTAGACTTACTTTATTGGGTAAAATTCATACTAAAAATATAAAGGTTATAAATAATAAGTATAAAATAACTTTGCATCATCATATTTTTTACTTTTTTAATTAATTTATTTTAATTGTAGTCTATTTACTTTACAATATTGTGGTAAGTCATATAAATTTAAACTCTTAACAGAGATAAGCATGCAAACACATTTGAAGTATCAAACTTATACATATCAGTATATGTCTATAACAAAATTTATAACATAGCACTGAGAATTCAATAATATTAGTAAGATTTAAAATAAGGGAGCATCACATTCACTAAACTTTGCAACCTACAAATAGGGCTTAGGCATTTCTGCTGCTTCCTAAGAAATTACTCAGCTATCTCTAAAGATTCTTGAAAAGTACAAATACTAGCAGTCATATCTTCTAACCACAGTGTAATTAATAACAAAAAGTTGCCAATCAACCCATGAAAACTCTCCTAAAGGGAGGAAAAATTTCCAATAGGAAATAAAAATTTTACGTACAAACTGCTTGGGAAAAAAAGGGGAAATGTACATATCAAAATCTGTGGGATGAGATCTAAGCTCTTTTTAAAAAATACCTTCTTAAAAAGATTGAAAATAAATGAGCAGCTACACCTTCAGAATAAGAAGTTATAAAAAGGAAGAAAAGCAACCTCTTGGAAACCTGAAAGGATTTAATAATAATAAAACAAAACAAACAAAAAGCAGAACTTAAACTTGAATCCAGGAACTTGTTCTTTGAGAGTAAAGATAAAAATGAAAAGAATAAAATAGAAAACCTCTGGTAAACGTGGAAAAAAGAAAACTGAACAATACTAGTAATCAGAAATGAAGATTGGTGTGAGAGATATGGTAGTTTTTGAAAGATTATAGAATACTTCATGCCATTTTGTGCTAATAAACATGAAAATAGATGAAATTAAAAGTTTTCTGGAATGCATAAATTTTGAGAAGAAAATTGCCACACGAATCCAAAAAGTACTTTTAGTAGTCTGTTTTAACTCTAAGAAAATAAATAGTGTGTAGTCAAAGATTTATGTGAATAGTAGCATTATTTGAGACTAAGGATTATGTTCTTATTAAGGACATGTCGTCTAAAGCCCATTACATGAGATGGAATCAGAGCTGTGTAAAGTTGAATGAGGTACTGAACCTCTTGGAATGTCAATTTCCTCATCTGTAAATGGGTATAGAATATATAGTGACCTCTCTTTTCATTTCTTAATTTTACTTTATAAAGACCTTAGTCTATAAACTAAAAAAAGAAAAGACTCTTAATTTCTTTTTATACAAAACATGCTAAATGTATAAAATGGAAAACCCCAATAATTAGGGCCTAGCAGAAGCTGTACAAAAGGTATTTTGACATTTTGATTGGCTCCATTTAATACTAGAAAATATTTAATAGAGAGTCAAAATTTGAATTGAAGAATAATTTTCTCCTTCAAATCAGCCCTAAAATTTAAAGGAAAAGGTTGTATGTGTTTCCATAAAAATATGTGAGGATAAATATTTTCCTTTTCCTGAGTCACATCCAGTGAATCAGTAGTATGTTTTCAGCTTATGTTCTGTACTGTATGCACAGTATATAATTTTTTTAATGAAGCTATTTAAAAATCCTATAACACAAAATAGTGATGTGATTTTTGTCAAATCTAAATATCTATAAATGCTCCTTTAAATTTCTGCATATGATAATCATAACTAAAAGTTAAAGGGAATAAATATCGAGGATTGAGTGTGTTTGTTTTAATATAAGACACTGTAGAAAATGGAATTAAAATCATGGAAATAATTTAGAAGTCCGTTATACAGTTACAAGGAAATAATGCTGTAGTTATCTTATGATGTTGATACTGTGTATCAACTTTTAGTATTTTCAGATGATACTAAAACTCTGTATTCTGTTAAAAAAGCAAATTGAAAGTTTCATTTTATTTTGATGACTAGTTACAGGATCTTCATCCTTAAGTTGAAACAGACATCACATAATTGTCTTTTAAATTCTTACCCATTAAAAAATAATCGAGAGAATACAAGTATTATCTTCTAGAGGAAAAGGATAATGCTGTTAGACCTAATGGTTCCCATTAAAACAATATTTTATGGGCAGGATTTTACACACCCTAGAAAAGAGAACATAGTGAAGTCAAAGAACAGACAGAAAAAGAGAACACATGCTTGTTCAAGATGTCTGGTTTCGGTAGATTTGGAAGTTTTCTTTATTTCAAGTCAAGAGATCTAATTAATGAATCACTTGTCAACAAGCGTTCTGTGCATCTTATCACATGTAAATTTTATAGGTTAATATTGCTGAGTATAATCATTTCTCAAGAATGTTTTGCTAATAGAAATAAAGAATAAATATATTTAATTATGTCATAGAATGTATTTTCAGAGTAGACTTACTGTCTGTTTTGAATGACCATACCAGGAGAACTTTGACTTGCATTATCACTTAAGTAGACTTGGGTAAGGAAATTGACCATAATGCTGGATTTGCACAAGTGCTTATTTATTTAGTTTTGAATAATTCCTTCATCAACATTAGGAAATGAACTCTTCCATATTCAAGTATTTATATTGCATAAATAAAAGATTTTCTTAGCAAATCAGTCAAGGGCTCTCAAGAAAATTCATTATTCTTAGCTCTCTGTAGGAGATAAAAAAACAAGCTGCATGTAGATGGAAGTCTTTCACTTTAGTTTATTTGCTTATTGCCTTTTTATTAGTGTCTTAAAATTACCTCTGTGAGCCAATTATAACAATGAAAGCAGTCCCTATTTCTGACATTAATATTCTTAGAAATCTTGCTCTTCATAACTTGTTAAGAATATCCCACAGAAACTGTAGACGTGATTGGATACCTGACCAAAGCCATTCTGGAATCTGATAAACCTTAACTGTGACTGACACTGTCATAAAACTAAATATGCAGTTATAGCCTTTTGTAATGTTTTAGACTTTGGGGCAATAAACTGGAAACTGAGATCGTCTTATTAACTTTTATAGCTCGAAGAAAATCACAGAGATCACTAGCCAAGGCTTTCATTTTATGTATGAAGAAACCATCCCCAAAGCTGCCAAGCTAACCAGTAATCTGACTATGATTGCTGCTAATTAACTACTGATTCAGGACCGGAACCTCTCTTTTCTGATTCCCAGTGGAAAACATTCTCTTTTCAGAATACTTTCTTTAGAAAAATTCTGTTTTAAAAAAGCCTGAAAGTATGGACACGTTAAGTAATATCAAAAATTCCAAAGGCCTATTACAGAAACACAAAAATAGAAATTTTTATAAGTTTGACCTAAGAGAAGTGTATTAACACAAAATGATTTAATTACTAAGTCATTATTGATTTATTCATTTATTTTGCATCCCGAGAAAGGCTCTTTAAGACTGATTTAGATGGCTCAGATCATTTTTCTTTAAGCTCTGAGAAAAATTTTGATGTATGGCCTTTTATTAACAGAATAAGTTTTCCAAATCGTATCTCAAGCACTTAGAATGTTAAAAAATACATTACCATGTGTAAAATAGGTAACCAACGGGAATTTGCTGTATGGCTCAGGAAACTCAAACAGAGGCACTGTGTCAACCTAGAGGGGTGAGACGGGGAGGGAGTTTCAAAAGCCTATATGTATACCTATGGCTGATTCATGTTGAGGTTTGACGGAAAACAGCAAAATTCTGTAAAGCAATTATCCTTCAATTAAAAAAATTTTTTAATTAAAAAAAATAGTGATTGTGATATCTAGATCATTGAAGTTTTAATGAATTTCAGTTGCAAGGACCTGGAACCTTGCTGATTAATGTCTTCCTCAAATCAACAGCGTCATGATCATTGGAGAATTTGTTAAAAATGCAAAATCCCAGCTTCGCCTTCCCTCCACCTAGACTTCCTAAATCAGAACCTGTGTGTGAACAGAATCCCAGGTGATGCTGATGCACGTTAGAGTTTGAGAAGCACCTACTCAGAGAGTTACGAATTTCAGAACCTGGTCCCGATTGTTGTCGTTCCCTTCTCTGTTTCTTCCCCACAGTTTTTCATCTTCTCCTTCCTGCCCACCAAAAAGGAATATAAAAATACCATTGTGTGGTTAAATAAGCAGAAAGAAGATCAGATCAAAAGTGTATAGAAGGAAGGATAGGAAATGTATCTTCCTTCTGAGATGGCATGGCTGGCTGATCGGCTTACTGTACTTACATGTTTGTCATGCTTTTAGTATCTTAGCAGATCTATATTCTTTTCCCTCCTCTAGGTTCCCCCAGAGTCATTATTCACATTGGCCACTGCTCCCAAAAGCAAGGTTGCGTAACTGCGTGAGAAGTGGAGTACAGGAGTAAATTATACAGTGTTTAATTTACAGAGGGTGAGCCACAAAGCATCAAAGTCAGGACTGCCCGTTCCAGCTGAGGACAGAGCAGCAAAGGATTTATTATTGGTTATGTAACCTGGAAACCTCTGTGAATAGCAGACATTGTGAGACAGAAATCGTTGTAATTAAAAGCAAAGTTAAATACCTAAGTCCATGCCTCCATATATGAAGATGACTCTAGTGAGTGTTTCTTCTAATGAATGATGGATTGAAAGTCTAGTGTAGTGATTAGGAGCTTAGACTCTTAAGCTAAAACTCTTTGGGTTCAAATTCCAGCTCATCTACTTCTTGACTCTGTGACTGTGAGTGAGTTACTTAACCTCTCTAACCTCTTTGTTTGAAAATAGGGAAAAAAAAAATTGTACCTACCTACTTCATGGGGTTATTGTAAATAGTAAATGAGAAAAGCTGTGTAAACAATACTTAGCACAATGTCTGAAACATAGTGAGCACTCAGTAATCATTAGGGTATGTTTGTTTATTCATTCATTCACTTATTAACAAAGATTCTTCTCATAAGTGTCCCAGAACTACACGATAGTATTTTTTGTGCAGGTTTTCTGTGATTTGGCTATGGTCTGTGGCCATGACAAAGAGCTACAGCTTTAGCAAAAGGGATTCTCTGAGGCTGAAGAGTGAGTGAGTGTTGATCACCTCTAAGATAATGACTACTGTATCGGATATGGTGCTGGTGGTACATAGTGTCATGAAAGAAAATGAGAAATGTTATAGAGTCCCTTGAGGCACTTAGATTCTAAATGGAAAGAGATGAGACGTATATGGAAGAAGCAACACATTCATATGCTGGAAATTCTGTAGTATAAATAATGCCTGGAATGATTGAAAGGCAGCCATGAATATTGATCTTGCTATTAGCAGTTTGTATTCTCTTCAGGTGTCTTTTACAAAGAGGGAATTGAAAGTGGGAGAACTATTAGATTTTTTAGGCAAAACGGTAGTTTAGCATGCAGAAAAGATTTTTTTTTTAATCTGATACCTTTGAATCTTGATTTACAACGTAAATCAAGCACTACAGGGCAGAATGTGAGAAAGAACTGCCGCTGGTGCAGTTAGAACAGCCACCAGCCTGTACCCTC
Source organism: Neotragus moschatus (assembly GCA_006410615.1). Taxonomy (NCBI): domain Eukaryota; kingdom Metazoa; phylum Chordata; class Mammalia; order Artiodactyla; family Bovidae; genus Neotragus; species Neotragus moschatus. The sequence continues at coordinate 337,069 of SJYA01000921.1, forward strand.
ACTGTGCTAAGGTACAAATCAGTATTCTATCATTTCACTGTTCCATTTTATATTGACTGTTTTTTTTTTTCCTTTTACTACTTTTCAATACTTTCAAAGAATTCAGGATTTGGAGAAAATGAGAAAATTGAGGAAGTTTATAAATGCTCGATAGAAGGGCTATAAATTAGGCGTTAAGATGAAACATTATGGAACTCGCGGTGTTCTTCCATCGTGAGGAACTTAGGCAGAAGAGGTGGCTCAGGTAGAGTCCTGGAGAAAACAGCGTTTGTTCCCTGTTGTCTGCCCCCCTCCCCACCACCCCTGCCCAATGTTTAGAGCAGTTTTAAGAAGATGCTCCTGTCTGTAGGTCTGAAGGGAATGGGCAGGAGAGATGGGCTTAAGGCTGGGGGAGCTAGAAACAGAAAAGCTGTCAGCCGCAATTAATATTTAGGAAAATGAGAAGACCCTGGACTTAGGACCATGGCAGTAGTCTGAGAGGTAGAGATGGTTTTTCCGAGACCACTTTTGAAACTATCTGTCATGGACATCTTAAAATGGAGAAAAAAATGCTGTTTGGAACTAACCACCCAGGGCCATCTCTAATCTAGAGACAGGAGAAACCAGCAACTGTCAGTGGGTGATAAACTGTCACATGAGGGTTGCTCAGGGCCTGGCTAATACTTTCAGCCCAGGATCCCCTCATATGTTTGGTTCACAGGCTCTGGTCCTCTGCTTAATCTGACTTCCTTTCTTTTGCTTCCTTTTCAGCAGTGCCCACGTATCCCAAGTCAGCAGTGTGTCAACAACTGGAGAGTAAGTGGTCCAGATTGGGCTTTTTTCCCCTCCTTTCACTTACTAAGCAGTTAAAAAAAAAAAAAAAAGCTATTCTAATGGTGTGCTGCATTGGAAGATTAATACAGTACATAACCAGTGATGATTTTTTGACTACCCAGAGGAAAAGACTAAATAAGAAATGTTCCTATTTGAGTTTCTGTGTGGGCGTGGGACTGGAGAGAGCTTGAGCTTGGCCATGTGAACATCTGAGATTTTATGTTTATTTCAGTCAAAATAATGTTAGTCAGTTACTATGTGCAAAGCAGTCTTTGTGATTTAAGAAGTGTCTTGCCACTAAAGGTGAAGGTATATTTTACTTCTTCCTTCATCTGTTTTAATCAGCCTCCATTTATTGACCACCTGCAATACACTAAGCATAGTGTTAGGTGTGTGAGGTTAAATAAGCCTTGGGCCCTGTGTTGGGGACTTCCCAGGCCGATAGAACACAGAAAAGGAAGGAAGTTATGATGGCAACAAGTCCTTTTTCCTCTGGGCAGTGGCTGCTACTGATGCTAAGTCACTTCAGTCGTGTCCAACTCTGTGCAACCCCATAGATGGCAGCCCACCAGGCTCCCCCGTCCCTGGGATTTTCCAGGCAAGAGTACTGGAGTGGGGTGCCATTGAAATGCTCTGCTATTGATAATTGCGTCCATTGCATGTCTTTTTCCTTTTAGTTCTATTAATCACACTTAATTCCACTTTAATTCCACTAGTCACGAAAATCTGAATTCCAGTTATCTACCCCACCTACTACTCTGACCACATTGTTCACTGTGCTTCAACTATATGACACTGCTGGGGCCTGGGTGGGCCATTTGGAGCATCTTCATCAGCAAAGATCAGGGGGAGGAGGAGTGGTGTGATATCAGGTGGTATGATAAGGAGGAAGAGAAAAGAATTAGAAGAAGCACTGAAGCACTAATTAGTATAAATTTGGACCTAATAGGGTTTCCCTGGTGGCTCAGATGGTAAAGAATCTCCCTGCAGTGCAGGAAACCAGGGTTTGATCCCAGGGATAACTACTCCCTTCTTCCCTGGAGAAGGGAGTAGTTATCCACTCCAGTGTTCTTGCCTGGATGATTTGGGATTTTTTTTCTCCTCCTTATTAGACAAGGAAGCAATCAGAGGGCAAATTTGATCTCTCTTATCTTTATGAATTTTAAAGAGATTCTAGAGTTATGCCAAGACAGACGTATTCTTGCTTGTTTCCTAACAACTTTCACTTCTTATGTGACTTGTATAGTGTTTTGAAAGGGTGTGGGTTTGGTGTGTGTGTATATATTAGTTTATTTAGATTCCTAGGTACCACTATTAGGTCATGTCAAATGGTTGGGATTGTGGAGTTCAAGATATTAAAGTTCTTATGCCCAAGTCAGATTACACTTGCTCATTGTCTTAAAATAGTTTTAATGAAATTACTATAAGTCTATTATAAAACTACCTTTGGAAAATCTAAAAGTTCTTAAATTGTTTAATTTTCAAAACTCATTTTAACGAAATGTATTTCTCAGTCTGACCATTTAAAAATATATATTTTTTTATTTTAACAGCTTTATTGAAGTGTATTTACAAAAACTATACACATATTTAATGGATACAGAAAAGGAAGCAAATTAGTGATGGCAACAAGTCCAACTCAATAATTTGTTGAGTTTGGATGTGATTCTTTTTTCAAGTGAAGGAAAACACGCTTCGAGGACTGTCCATTTAGAATTCTTCATGCCTGCTTATTCAGAATTAAATAATGAAGTGATAAGAGTTTAGACACAATGCAAGACTATGTAGCTTTAAAAATGATACCTTATCTGTCTTATTATCACTTTTGTCAGCCCCTGTGCTTACCTGTTTTCTTCAAGTTGAATAAAATAAATCTGTCCTTCTCTCTTCAGTAGTATATATTGGGATGTTTGCATGAATACATTTTCAGTCATTTTGGGATGTTTGTAAGAATACAGTTTCAATCATTTATATCACAATTTAACTGAATAGAGATTCAGAAACTTTTACCCTTCTGTTATTAAGAGTAATTGCTCTGGTGAGTTGTTCTTTTTTAATAGTTGTTCTTTTTCTATGTAATTTTATCTTCAAGAGATTCAGATAGTAGGAATCATAAAATTATTTGTGCCAATTTGCTTTGTAAGTCATACTGTCTTCCCCTGCAGAACTGGTATGAAATCTGGAAGATACTTGTCTTTGTAAGAATAGGTTCATTATTATTCCTTGAGGAAAAAAAAATCTTTCCTCATTCTGCCTTGTATTAAATGATCCTTATTTCCTGAATGCCTCCTATAATTGTTGCTGGATATACTGTGAGCATTTTAGTAATTCTGGACCCACAAAGATGGAAAACACAATTATCTGATTGGTGGAATATGTTCCATTTAGTTTTGTTTCTCATTCACAGTGCAAATATTAGAGGATTAATTCCTCATGCTGTCTTTGCTCATGAAGTGGTAGTAGATATTCCATTGGAAATGCTGATATTTCCAATATTATGGGTGGGGACTTTTTATTGAAAAATAGTTGATTTACAATGTTGTGTTAATTTATGATTGTATAGGAAACTAATTCATTCTTTTTTAAATATTCTTTTCCACTATGGTTTATCATAGGATACTGAATATAGTCCTCTGTGCTATGCAGTAGGACTTTGTTGTTTATCCATTCTGTATTTTAAAGCTTGTATCTGTTAACCCCAACCTCCCAGTCCATCCCTCCCCCAACCTCCTCCGCACTTGGCAGCTACCAGTCTGTTCTCTATGTATGGGACCATATTTTTAAACACAGTTATTGATTTTTTTTTTAACCAGGCTCTTAGAAAGGACCATCCGGTCAGCTGTAGAACAACATCTTTTTGATGTTAATAGCTCTGGAGGCCAAAGTTCAGAGGACTCGGAATCTGGGGCATCATCATCTTCCTCCACATCCACCAAACAGCGACGACGCCAGGCTAAGGAGCAGGATGAAATTCGACACAGCAGAGATGTGTGAGTTGCCATTGATACTCTTGTTTACATTTGCTCTCTTCTTTTAAAAATATACGATACATGCCCGAATTCATGATTGTTATAGCACTCTCATTTCAGTATTCAGGTTAAAACTCTAAAAGTTTTCATTTTGACCCTTCTAAGCTTAGTTAACATTTGGAAATTCACACATGATTGAATAAAATATTTCATTTTCATCTGGATGTTTCGTATGTGATGGGAAGCTACCTCTGATTTAATACATTTCATGGCTTTCTCGTCCATATCTTATTTAGAAAGATCCTGCACCATTGGAGGAGAAAATTGCCAGATGCCTGTCTAGAGGTGTTCCTTGTTAGACAACAATTCAGCTTGCTGTTAGATTTACTTATGAGCCAGCAGATTCCCCTACTTATATTGACCTGATTAAATACCAGAACATCACTGGAATGCTCTGACAGTTGATTATGTTTTAGTATAAGAAAGGCTGAGCTCAAGTCTAACAAAAGAGGAAATGCTTGAGTTCTTTATTATTACAATGGCTCATTTTAAAGCATTCTCTTAGCATGAATTTCAAGAAGAGTATTACAATAAACTCTTTTCTCCATTAAAAGATTTGATAAAATACAAATGAATAATTAATTACCATTCGTGTTATTGAATAATCATGGTTTAAATTAAAGAAAATAAATTTATATATAATAGACTATATTCTCATATTTTTTCCTGAAAGTTTTGCCTACTGTATCATTTAGTCTCTATAAAGTTATTTTGTACTTCTTATTAAATGTCAAAGACTAAACCAAACCCTAGTTCCCCACATTCTTTTTCACCTGGACTCATAATCTATGTCAAAATGTTTATGGGGAAAAAGAAACTTATCTTTGCTTAAAGAAAGATATAAATAGTACAAGTAAATTCCATGCTGCACATGCACATTATTGAGATATTTAAGAGCTATTTTAGCAAATATAATTTTAAAAATGAAAAAATATCAGTTATACAACCCACTGACTTTTCATGTGATAATAAGCAACACTTTTTTGAAAACATTTGTTTTGGAGCTGGTGAGTAGGAGGGGGTGCTATAACATTTCCTTTTAGAAAATAGGAAAATTATAATATAGGACATATTTACGTTTAAAATTACCGAGTAAGCTTTATAGAAAACGTTTAGGAATATAATTAGTTTGTATGCTGCCTATATTGTGTTATTTGGCAAGCACCGGTTATTCATTTAACACTGAGCTTAGTCTGCTTTATTTTTTGCCACACTGTATGCAACAACACTGCATTCTTAAAATCCTTAGTGTGTCACGACATCATGCTTTCCACCCTTGTTGTTAGGGCAGAGAGGAGCGTGTTAGCACAGAGCTGGGCGATAGTTCTGGTGGTGGTAGGTGCATCGGGTGGACCAGGGAGGACCATGGCAGGGATAAAGTCAAAAGTGAACAGGGTGCTAGACAGTCTAGGAAGAGAAATATGAAACAGAGCATTACCACTCCTGCAGAATTTAAATACAGTTTCCCACATCTGAGGATGTTTCCGTAGAACTTACCTTGATTGTTCTCTGCCGTCAACATCAAGGGAACAAAAGGAGATGGAGAATGGCAGAGACTAACTAACCATCTTGTTGCAGGAAGGGGGACCCTTTCCAGAGCCCGAAACCAGGCTCTTGTCTAACACTCGAAAATGAATTGTCTGAGGAGACACATGTGCTGACAAAGCAAGAGACTGTATTGGAAAAGGGCACCTGGGTAGAGAGCAGTAGGGTAAGGGAACCCAGGAAAACAGCTCCGCCACGTGGCTCGGCTCGCAGTCTCGGGTTTTATGGTAATGGGATTAGTTTCCGGGTTGTCTTTAGCCAGTCATTCTGACTCAGAGTCCTTCCTGGTGGTGCAAGCCTTGTTCAGCCAAGATGGATGCCAGAGAGAAGGATTCTGGGAGGTGGTCGGACATGTGGCGTCCCCTTTTGACCTTTCCTGAACTCTTTGGGTTGGTGGTGGCTTATTAGTTCTGTGTTCCTTACCAGGACCTCCTGTCTTAAAACAGCTCTTGCAGATGGTTACTGCGGTGCCTGGCCAGGGTGGCCGGTTTCGGTCAGTGCGCTTCCCCTGACAATCTGAAGAGGTGTCCATGAAGCTCTAGCTTTTTCCTCCTCTGGAGTTCCTTTATTGCTCATCCTTCTCACTCATCATGGTCAACTGNTCCTTACCAGGACCTCCTGTCTTAAAACAGCTCTTGCAGATGGTTACTGCGGTGCCTGGCCAGGGTGGCCGGTTTCGGTCAGTGCGCTTCCCCTGACAATCTGAAGAGGTGTCCATGAAGCTCTAGCTTTTTCCTCCTCTGGAGTTCCTTTATTGCTCATCCTTCTCACTCATCATGGTCAACTGTGTGTTGAGTGAGAGAATCTGGGCGTGCAAACTGTTTATGGCAGAAGAAACTTACAGTCTCACCTGACTCATTTCCTTAGTATGTGGTCTGGGCGATCAGAAGTCCCCTTTCCATGCTCCTTGTTAGCCTCCCCCTCCTGGTCATAAGGCCTCTCCTAACCTGTCGCCCTCGTCACTATCATGTCTTGAGAGTNTTCCCTGTCCATCACCAGCTCCCACAGCTTCAAACCTAAAAATTCCTCCATTAAAAAATTATAATTGGAATTATACCCCAGGAATTAAGAAAATACAGAAACAGACATAGTTAAATATTATAAATATTACAGTAAACTCATTGTGAATTTGAGAGAGATTTAAGAGTGTTTGTATATATACCAGCATGTTAGTCCCTAGCAACTTTTCCTCATGTGTTCATTTATATTATACTTGGAATATTTCTTATAAATGTAACATACATCTTTTATATAATTTTACTAAATGTACATATTTGTACATTAAAGTATAAAATAAGGCTAGATTAAATATGGAGTATTAATCACCAAGATAGTGTAATGGTGAAAATATTATGACAATATTTAATTCATAATTTTGCCTCCATGATAGCCTAAGACAGGATATGAATTTAAATTACAGAATAAATATTTAATTTGCTCTGTTTCATTTGGGGATGTGATTGATAGTAAAATATGTTCATTTATTTTTACACTTTGGAGCTGACTTATTTCAAATACAGTTTTAGGTGGTTAGGAGTTATCTTTATATATTTTAAAAATTGAATTATAGTTGATTTATAGTGTATTAATTTCTGCTGTACAGCAAAGTGATTCAGTTACACACATATATACNTTTGGGGATGTGATTGATAGTAAAATATGTTCATTTATTTTTACACTTTGGAGCTCACTTATTTCAAATACAGTTTTAGGTGGTTAGGAGTTATCTTTATATATTTTAAAAATTGAATTATAGTTGATTTATAGTGTATTAATTTCTGCTGTACAGCAAAGTGATTCAGTTACACACATATATACATTTGCTTTTATATTCTTTTCCATTATGCTTTATCCCAGGATATCGAATGTAGTTAGTTGCCAGTGCTGTATATACAGTGGGACCTTGTTGTTTATCCATTCTATATGCGACAGTTTGCATCTGCCAACCCCTAACTCCCACTCCATCCCTCCCTCCCATCCCCTTGGCAATCACCAATCTGTCTTCTATGTCCGTGATTCTCTTTCTGTTTTGTAGTTAGGTTCATTTGTGCTATATTGTAGATTCCACACGAAAGTGATATCGTGTGGTATATGTCTTTCTCTTCTGACTTAACTTCATTTAGTATGGTAATCTCTAGTTGCAGGGAAGTACCTTTAATGTCACACCATGACAGAGAGTAAATCTCATTCATTTGTACCTGACCAAATGGTGCTGCTGCTGCTGCTGCTAAGTTGCTTCAGTCGTGTCCATGTCTGACTCTGTGCAACCCCATAGACAGCACTCCACCAGGCTTCGCCGTCCCTAGGATTCTCCAGGCCATTTCCTTCTCCAATGCATGAAAGTGAAAAGTGAAAGTGAAGTCGCTCAGTTATGTCCGACTCTTTGAGACCCCATGGACTCCAGCCCACCAGGCTCCTCCACCCATGGGATTTTCCAGGCAAGAGTACTGGAGTGGGGTGCCATTGCCTTCTCTGAAATGGTGCTGCACTGATGGTATTTGTTTTGTGATGTAGTAAAAGACAAACATTTCACCAAGTACTTTAATTTCATGAAAAACCTCTTAAAAGAGAATGTTAAAATGCTTAAGGGAAGCATTTCAAGAGCATTAAACGAATTAAATTCTGTAGTTAAAACTTCTAAAACTAAGTCATGAAGGAACTCTAGTTATAAGCTTACATTCAGAAACTGGTACTGGGAAGCAACAAATCCACATTTCAGTTGAAATGCTTTGTTTGTATTCCGTAGTTGTTGTTATATCATTTTTACCAGGATCATCTAATATAGTCAGACTTAGGTATTACAGCATTTATACTGTGATAAGATGTCTTTTTCAATTGGAGAAAATCAGTGTCCCATTCTGGAGAAAAAGATGTATTTCCTTTTCAGATTTTTCTTAATATGTTAATTTATAAGATCCATGTATGTGTATGTATGTATGTGTATAAAACTAATGAATAATGGAAAATGTCTTTGCAAGTTTGCACAATTCCCCTGGTTTTGAATACAGATTACTTTCTGTACAAATACAAAAGCTTTTCATTGGTAGAAACACAGCCCTCGCCAGTTTGCCTTTAGGAATAATTTCTCTTTTAATCTGATACATTTGGCACCAAGTAGTCTCAGGAGTAGCACTCTGCTCAGATTTTTATTAAAGATGAAACATGGAATTTCTAGGCACTCTTCTTTCTGCATGATGCAGTGTCATTAAAACATCCTTTTTGCCTTTTAAAGTAAAATGAAGCTAATTTTTTTTCAGTTCAAGGGGACTTCTCAACAAAGAAAATATTCCTTCTGGCTTCAGCAGTCTTGATGAATGTATGTTGAATGCTTGTGAAGTGGAAAAATTATATGAAAATACTTCTGGTTATATTGGAGAAAGGGGTAAACCTAAACGTCAGAAATCCAGTTCCAAACTTTCTGAGCTCAATGAAAATCAAGATGGTCTTGTGGTAAGTGCATGATTCTATAAAATTTTTACTTGTAGCCAGTTAGGAAATACCACATCTCTTTTCCTTGCTTTGTAAAAAATAAAAATTAATGTCAAGCTCGAGTTTCACAGAATTATAGGACATGAGTTTTGAAAGAGACCTTAGAGGTACTAGGTATACACACTTTTATTTCTTTTTAATAACTATAAAAATCTTTTTAATAATTATAAAAACACTGTGTTTTGCCAAAGGAAGCAGAAACAGCACAAACTTTGATTTCTGTGTTATTGAAATTGGTCTTTTATCTCATTCTTTTGAGCATTTTTAAACTTTATTTTTTGAATAAAATTATCAAAGCATTTTTCCTTATTTTCCTCCATTTAATCTGTTCTTATCTATATGAATATAAAAAATTAATGAGTTTAAAGTGAAGTAAAAGAAAAATACATATGAAAATAGGATCAACTGTCTTTGTGTTCAAAAATCCCTTTGTGTTCAGAAATTTAATTTCAAAGCTATACTCTATAGTTTTTTTTCCCCCTATATTAATCAGAAGCAAATTAATCTCCTAAACAGTTACCTCAGACCTAAATGCTGGTTCATGAATTTGATATATAAGTTATACAGGTGAGTTTAGTCAATAACTCAATATTTTTCCAGTTTAACTATAAATATACATCATCCTTTATTGTGTATGTTCAGTTTCTTTGAAAAGTGAGAACCAAAATCTGTCTTCTGATTTCCTTTAGCTTTCAGAAATTTAATTCCCCCCAAAAAACTGAAGTTGAATTTTATAACATGAACTGGAGTCTCTAATAAAAATAGGTAATATCCATTCTCTCACAGTGTTTAAAGCCTCGGTTCTGGTTTATCTCAACAGTTTTTACCTCCATGCTGGGTTTTCTATAAATTTAACAAAACTCATGGGCCACCTATTTTCCCATTGTAAATTTCTGCCTGTGCTCAGAGAAAATTCCCAGTTTTATTCCTTAAAGAAAATGTGCATAAATACAAATCTGGGGAAAGCATGTTTACTCTATTCCCCCCAGATGTCTTGATGCCCTGTTTCTGGAAGCAAACTGATCAACCAGAGTAAACACAGTCACCCACCTCAGACTGGTGTCTGACCCTGTTCTACAAAGACAGCTTCCCAGGTGGTACTAGTGGTAAAGAGCCCATCTGCCAGTGCAGGAGACATAAGAGACACAGGTTTGATCCCTGGGTCTGAAAGACCCCCAAGAGGAGGCTGAGGTAGCCCACTCCAGGATTCTCACCTGGAGAATCCCGTGGATAGAGGATCCTGGTGGGCTATAGTCCATGATATTGCAAAGAGTTGGATATGACTGAAGCGACTTAGCATGCATGCAAGCTTTGGAACCATTATACATTAAATGGTTTTTAACACTAACTTAATTCTTATTTGAAGGAAAAGTAAAATTTTTAATAAACTAAATGATACTGACTCTGTTAGCTCTTTATTTGGCCCATGATTTGTTTTCATCAATGTTTTTTTCCACCAGGAACAGTATCTTAAATTAGCTAAGTGGTAGTAGCTAATGAAACTGGAAAAGTATATTTACTCCTTAGAATACATGTGTGATTGCTAAAACTGTGGACATCGTTGATGTTTAAAAACATTTGGATGAGAGAGCTTAATTCCATTCTGTGTGTGTGTGTGTGTTTTGTTTTTTGTTTTTTTTTCTGTGAAAGGATTTGTCCCCACCTTAGCTGCCAGTTTCCACATTCCAGGATTGTGCAGGTCACATGTTAACATAAGTGAGCTAAGTGGAACGTGTCTTTGTTGCAATGAATAGTTTAAAGCCCTGCCAACACAACTCAGACAGAAGCAAAACTTTCTCATCTATGAAGTGAGGGTATTCTCAAAGATATTTCCTGACTCTCATATTCCATTAATGTTAAATCTCATCTTTGCAGGTAACCACAAAGCAAATAGCCAGGGAACATGACAGTGACTGCTGTTTAGACCACACCCTGAAAGTGAAGTTGTGTGTCTTAACTTCTTACTTACTTTTAAACTTCTATTTTTACTTTCCCCCTCTCTCCTCCAAAACCTTCTCTTATTCCTTTACAAGTTCTTTATACCTGACTAAACTTTTTTTCTGGAAAACATATGTAATAGTATACCTTCTTTGTGCCAGGAAATATTTCAGAATCTGGGGATACATCTCTAAGACAAACAGGCAAAAATCACTGCCTTCATGGAGCTTACATTCTAGTAGGGAAAACAGACAAAATCAAGACAAAAAAGTAAACCATAAAATATATTACATAGTGATAAGTATTAGTAAGAAAAATACAGCAAAAAATGAGGGTAGAAATTATAAATGGGCAGGGGTTGCAATTTTAAATAGAATTTTTAGAGATGGTCTTCCAAGAATTTGCTATTTGAGTGTAAAGATCTAGAGGAAGTAAGGAAACAAACCATACTATCACAACAGGTTTAGAGACGCCAAGAAAATCACTTATATGAAATGTTCAAGAAACTGCAAAGATACCATTATGGTTAGAAGAGAATGAGGACAGTGAAAAAGATAATGGAAGGTGAGGAGAGAGCAAATTAAGTAGGGCCTCATAGAACATTGTAAAAACTCTGCCTTTAATCTGGGTAAGATGAGAATCCATGTGAGGTTTCTAGGCAGAGCAGTGATGTGACTTACTGAAATTTGGTTTAACCACTGTGTTGAGAACAGACAGGATGCAGCCAAGGGCAGAAGCAGAGAAACCAGTTAAGAAACTATTGCAATAATCTAGGTGTGCACCGAAGATGGCATGAACTAAGGTGATCCTCAAGCCTGCGCATATTGCCTTGCAGGCTGCACAGGGCACTGCTGTAGGGGACATTGTTCACATTGGCTAAAATGTCCTCCTAGAGTACTGTATTGCAGTCGTCATGAGGTAATAGATACTTTCTGGATATATTTTGAACATGGAATTGACANAGCAGAGAAACCAGTTAAGAAACTATTGCAATAATCTAGGTGTGCACCGAAGATGGCATGAACTAAGGTGATCCTCAAGCCTGCGCATATTGCCTTGCAGGCTGCACAGGGCACTGCTGTAGGGGACATTGTTCACATTGGCTAAAATGTCCTCCTAGAGTACTGTATTGCAGTCGTCATGAGGTAATAGATACTTTCTGGATATATTTTGAACATGGAATTGACAAGATTTCCTGATACTACCTGTGTAGTATGAAAGATAACGCCAAGGTTTTTGGCCTGAGCAACTAGAAGGTTTGTGACACCAATTTACTGAGATGGAGAAGAGAGAAGTTTGGGAGATAGTATCATGGTTCAATGTTGGACATGTTTTTTGAGTTTGTTTGTTTGGCTATTCTCTGTCTTAGTTGCAGCATGCAAGATCTTTGATCTTCATTGCGTCGTTTGAACTCTTAGTTGTGGCATGTGGAATCTAGTTCCCTGACCAAGGAATGAGGCCAGAGTATTTTAAGTCAGTATACTAGATGAAGTAATCAAGGGTGTGAGTTTGAACAGACAAGGGAAGTGACCTCAGGGACCGTGAGCCCTGAGGTCTATGAACATGTAGAGGATAGGGAGATAACAGGGAACCACTAGAGGAGACTTAAGAAGGAGAGAACAGCAAAAAAAGGGGGGAAATGGGGTGTGTTTGATGTTTTGGAAGCCAAGTGAACCAGGTATCTCTAGCTGGAAAGAAGGTCAGATGGTAAACCAAGTAGAACAGTGAGAGTTTAGCCATTGGAATTAGCAAGCTGGAGATCACTCAGTAAGGCCAGTTTTGATGGAGATATGGGAGCAAAGCATTTTTCAGAGAAAATGAGAGGAGAGGACCTGAAGAGTTTGAGTGGTAATTTTACAGTGATCTTGCCAGCCCATAACAGCCAAAGAAACCTAAAAAGAGCAACTTGCAGATTAAGAATCTCTAGAGTGGAAACTGTCTGTATACTTTGCCTTGTCCTTTTCCCTTTGAACTGTGATGAGCAGTAGAGACTGAGAGACTGCAGATAGTTCTGTACTCAGAAATTAGTGGTAGTGAGTGGCATTGAGTATCTCTAATGATTGCTGTGGCCAGAGCCTTCTGCTCTCTCCTTACACCACCAGCTCACATCTGTGCTCTTGAGCCTCTCTCTGATGGAAAGCTTGTGCCCTAATTTGTCTTTGAACAGCTAAGATAGCAAGCTTGTATTTCAGTGATTTCCCTCTTTCCTGCTTCAGAATTTCTCTAGATCTCTACCCATTTTCTTACCTGCTCAAATGATAAACGTTTTCCTGAAATCTTGAGATTAAGTATCCTTGAAAATTCTGTTTTCTGCATCCATCTCTCCACCTCTTGTACCTGTGCAAACATACACACACTCACTCACTCCCCCATGCACTTTTCATTGCTTCCTCATCACTAGCTCATTTCTGTTGGCCTAGAAAATGCCTCTATCTCAAAAACATTCTTTCTAGAGCACAATTTTACAGTTTGAATCAAAAGCCATAATTCAGGCATTTTATCTAGTAATCCTACCTCTGCTCTTCTGCTCTGAAGACAGCATCGTACATATGGAAAGGACCAGAAGTACTAATTTGCTCGCCACATGGTTGTCTATAATCATGGAGAATTAGAAGCAATTTAAGTGTTCAAAAGTAGGAGACCAGATAAGTAATGCTTGTATGTCAATTCAATAAGATATTGTGCGTCAAACAAAAGTTATGGTTCTGAAGACTGTGTAATAAAGTGAAAAATGTTTGGCAAAGTGTATTTTAAGTGCTTTGCATATATTATCAATTTTAATCCTCCCAATAACCCATAAAGTAGTAATTATTATTATTAATATTCTCATTTGAACATGAGGAAAATGAAGCTCAGGAGATAAACAGCTGTCCAAGGTCACAAATAAGTGGTGGGGCTCAGGTTCCATGATACTCTCCCTCAAAAGTAGGTATATAAAGAAGCAGTATATATAGTGCATGCATTTATGTGTGAATGTATGTATATGAATATGTTCCTAGAAAAACACACAAAGGAAATATACCTAAAATGACTGAACAATAGTATTGTGCAGGCGGTGATGGTGGAAGTATTAGGGGCAATTTTTGACCCATCCAAAGACTATTTTCCAGATATTCTTTATGTGATTATACCAGTGCCTTAACAAGATTTACATTTTATATATTTAAAAAAACATAGCCTAGTAGCCCTTTTATTCATAAACAGCATCTATTTAATCTCACGTACACCCTCTGAAATCATAGGCAGGGACCAAGGAAGCAGCTTAGGTCTTACACTCATGCCTAAATTTCAGTTCTAACTTTATCACTTAATAGCTATGGCCAGTGAGCAGTTACTCTGTAACATGGGAGTATTTATCTCTCTTTGTGGTTTTTTGTGAGAATTAAATGCAATGAAATGTGCTAAATAATAGAAAAAACTGAAAACAGTACCTATATAAGTTCTTTCTGCTCCCTCTGTTCTGATGGTCAATCTTTGCCCTTCGTTTTGTCATCAAAATTTTAAACAGTCTGCAGACATTTCCAGTTCTTTCCATACTTGCTAATGAACTCCTGTAATTCAGATTCTACCCCCACTTCTCTGAAGAAACTCCTTTCTCTGTGTCACTGGGTGACCGTGTGGTTGTTTCTGGTATGTTAAGACCTCTGTGCTGTTGTTGGCTTGGTCCTTGGCCTCCTGAAGTGCTTGTGGTTCTTGACCCTCTGTCCCTTTTTCTCAGAAATCCTTCTCCCTTGACCTCCAGGATGTTGATCTCTCTTTGTCCTCTTACCCCAGTGACACTATTCCTCATTACTGTGTCCCTCACTGACTGGTTTTCCGCAAGACATGCTTAGAAATTAAGTGTTACGCAGATTATCGCCTCATCCCTTGTCCATCAGCACTGCACCTGAGAGCTTCTCTACTTCTGCGGTGTCAGATGTCACCTCTTTGGAAATGACTTCCAAAGCAGCACTTCCGTGATGCTCCGTGAAGCTCACCTTAGACAGTACTTTCAGGTCAACATGTGAAAATCAAATGAATCATCTTTTTCCTCCTTGGTCTCTTTTTCACTCTTTTTCACTCATCTGATTTCACAGGTCCTCATCTTCTTAGTCATTTTCTAAGGCCTTTCCTTTTCCTTACTCCCAATCCTTCTTCCAGTGTTATGTCAAATCTAGTTGACTCTACTTTAAAAAATATGCCTCCGCTTCCCCTTTGTATTGCCATAGCCGAGGCACTTTTTATAACTAGTCTGGAATGTCAGGACAGCCACCTAGCACGTCTTCATGCCTCCACTGTCTCCTTCACCCCCTCCAAACCATTTTACCTGTTTATAAGAATAATCATTTACCTACTGTTGAAAATCTCCACTCTTGGTTTTAATGCAGTATAAGCCAGCAAGAACTCCTATCAGAAACCATCTGACAGTGATTCTCTGAGTGGTGTCAATATAAGGTTAAAAAAAAAAAAAAAAACAAGAACAAAAAACCCACCGTTTGAACCACAGATTGAAACGTATTCATTCCTTCAAACATACAATTAACTGTATGACAGGCGCTGTTTTAAGCACAAAAGACAAAATGATGACCCAAACAGACACACTGTCTGCCATCTGGAAGTCTACATTCTCAAAGGATGGGACAGATAAGAAACCAGCATGTAGTCAGATGGCAGCACATCCTGTGGAGAGAAGTGAAGCGGGTAAATCAGATGGGGTGTGGGTGGGGAGCTGAGGGTGGACACTGAGCAGACTGAGTCTTCAGGTCCAGCGTCGCTGAGAATGGCGCTTATGCAGGGACCTGTGAGGGAGTGAGCCATCGGGGTATCTGAGGAGAGACTATCCAGGCAGAGGGAGCCTTTGGAAGATGAGCAAAAGGCTCTCCTGGTCAGAGCAGAGTTGAGGGGGGAGTGTTGTAGGAGATGAGGTCAGAGACATAGCAGGGAGCCTGATCCCTTAAGACTTTGCAGCCATTTTTAGATCTTTAGTGTTTACCTTAAGTGAAATGAGAAGCCATTGGAGGATTGAAGAGAAGAAAGCAATTTTCTGAAGTACCTTTTGAAAGGATCACTCTGGCAACTATATAGCCCAAGAATGGTGAGGGCTGTTCAGATAGAACCTGTTTTTAAAATTAAGATAGTGTTAACAGTGTGACAGACTACAGTTGGAGCAGTAACCAAATACCGAAGTGATGATGTCAAAGACCAGTGCCTGTCAGTTCGCCATCCACCATTGTACCCCAGTGCCTAGCATAGCTCACCACTCACAAAAAAAAAAATGTGTTTTAAGAAAAGTGAGCGAATGAACAATTGCCGTATCATTTAGTGTTAGCTCAGACGATAAAGAATCTGCCTGCAGCCAATTATACAGAGTGAAGTAAGCCAGANCAGATGAATGGATAAGAAAGCTGTGGTACATATACACGATGGAGTATTACTCAGCCATTAAAAAGAATACATTTGAATCAGTTCTAATGAGATGGATGAAACTGGAGCAGTTTATACAGAACGAAATAAGCCAGAAAGAAAAACATCAATATAGTAAACTAACAAATATATATGGAATTTAGAAACATGGTAATGATAACCCGGTATGCGAGACAGCAAAAGAGACACAGATGTATAGAATGGACTTTTGGACGTTGAGGGAGAGGGAGAGGGTGGGATGGTTTGGGAGAATGGCACTGAAATATGTATACTATCATGTAAGAAACAAATCACCAGTCTATGTTCGATACAGGATACAGGATGCTTGGGACTGGTGCACGGGGTTGATCCAGAGAGTTGATGTGGGGTGGGAGGTGAGGGGGGCAGAGTTCAAGATTGGGAACTCATGTACACCTGAGATGGAAAAAAAATAATAAAAAAAAAAAGAATCTGCCTGCAGTGCAGGAGACCTGGCTTCCATCTTGGGTTGGGAAGATCCCCACTATCCATTCTAGGATTCTTGCCTAAAGAATCCCTTAGACAGAGGAACCTGCTGAGCTACAATCCATGGGTCACAAAGAGTTGGACACAGCTGAGCAACTAACACTTGCACTTACACTATGTTTTTTAGAGTAACTTAGGTAACAAAATGACCCAAAATTCAACACCTTGAACACCGTCAAAATTCTTTCTTCTGTGACAATCTAAAGCAGTTTAGGGCTTAGGAGAGCAGTTAGAAGACTTGCTCCGCACAGTGTTTCAGGGACTCAGGCCAACTGCCTCTAGCTTCAGCAACTAGCTTCCAGAGCAGTCGTGTTTTAAAACATTTGCATTCCAGCTCACAAGAGGAGAGAATAAGTGAGTGTCAAGGCATGAACCTTGTGAGGCAGCTTATTAGGCAGGCCTGGAAAGCACACATACAGCTTCTCACATGCTATTGAAGGCCTATCTACCTGCCTCAGAGGCTTCAGATGTGCTCTCACTGGGCACGTGGCTCTGTCATCACTGTGCAAGAAAGCTGGAATGGATTTGGGTGGACAGCTAGCAAGCTCTTCCATAGGTATCCTCTTACAGTACCAGGAAGTCTTTTCGAATATGGATTAATTTATACATTAATTTAAGGCGTAAAACATGACGTGTGCAGAAGAATACAAAATGTTCAAATCTGTCATGAATCCTTTGTTAATGAGAATATAGCAAGTACCTTCCCTTACAGCTTAAGGCTAGAATAATGAGCTGGTTTTGCCTAGCAGTGTTCCATGTAGCCTTCAAACTGAATTGTTTGTATGTTGAGAGAAGTCATCTGTAAAGGCTTGTCGGGCTTCTCTGGTGGCTCAGCGGTAAAGAATCTGCCTGCAGTGCAGGAGACAGCGGTTCAATCCCTGGGTCAGGAAGAGCCCCTGGATGAAGACATGGTAACCCACTCCAGTATTCTTGCCAAAAAACTCCCATGGGCAGAGGAGTAACTCAGACACAACTGAAGTGACTAAGCACAGCACACACACAGTATAACGGCTTTGTGTCAGCATTTTATAGTTTTAGAAGCCAAATGTGTTTGTGCTCCAAGTGTTTTCAAGTATTTCAGTGATCAAACAGGTTTGAGCCTATCTGTCAATGCCAAAACAAAGAGGGGGCCAGGGGGAAGAACTGAAAATAAGCTCCACAGTCTAATTTTTTCAAAGCTTTTGCTCTTTATAGATTTTTAAGGCATTTTTATAATTGAGGAGAATGGTTCTTAAAATTCAGTTTCTTCTGACACCCCCAAATTGTCCAAGTAAATTATAGAAAATTTGTATGTTTTCAAAAGTCTCTGGTAGGCCTTCTATGAGGCAGAACTAGATTTATCTGTCTTTTTTAGTGCAATTCTAAAAGCAGTTTTATCAAATTATACTTACAGACATAATCTGCCCTTTGCTATTTCTTAAAATTATCTATTGCCTTTAAAAGATACTAACTTTAGAACACTAAAATTAATCCAATAAGACATGATGTTTTATAAGAGTTCTTTTACTTCAGACTTTAATAAATGAAAACATTAATGAGCTACTCTTTTTACCACACCTGGAGAAGCATTTGGCACATAAAACAGTTAAAAACCTTCAGAGGTCATTGAGCTGCCATTTTCTCATAAGACCGGCACTGTTAACAACTACAGGGCATTTGAAAGTTCAGTAGCATACTTATCTTACAATGGAAGCTTTCTAAATTTCAGCCTTTACTTTGACCTGTCCATTTCATTTTCTCCTTTCCCCATCTCAGTGAAGTTGGGGACTGGCAGATCTATTTCTTAATCTTCCCTCTCCAAACCCTTAGGCAAAGAATGGAAGTTAGAATCCATAAAGTGTTTAGCACCCACGGAAAATAGGTTCTTATGTACTTCTAGGTCTTTCCTACCCTTGTTAGTCTCATTCTTTAAAAAATTGCTGTAGGTTGCCAATTGTAACACATTCTTCACATATTCCGGTTTCCAAAAGGTATAGGGGCAACCTAATTACTTTAGCAAAGGAACACTGTGTACTCGCATGCTGCTTTGGTAGAAGCAAACTATGAATATTCAGTAGTTTCAGATCTGTGGAAGACAACATGAAAACTGGAATTATTACAAAGCTTTAGAGAGAAATACTGAACAATTTTGAAAGTCACCCTTTGTCAGTTACATCTGTAGAAACTCAGGTCCTTAGAGAGTTGTTAAACATGTAGATCAAACATTTTTTAAAAAGTGGAGTAGGCGAGAGAGTTGAAGTTACAACTTGTCTTAACCCTGAAAATCAGCTAAACTTTCTCACATTTCACACCTGCTTTTTGCAAAGCTTTCTATTGTAAAACATAACTATATATTTTCTGTAATTCTCTAGCTTATGTTGATTATATCTTGGTTCTTTCTGTTTTGGAAAAAAAAATCTAACATTCTGCTAACTGAAATATCTTTAAATTTATATTATGGTTTATTTTATGTTCTTTCTGAATGTTTCTTAGCCTCCCACCTGAAGATTTTTATTTCTTCTGAAATAGTTATTTGCATATAATTATAAAGGTATTTCATGGACAGTGTTTTAATATGATCTGAAGGTAGAGGGTTGTGCTTTCCCTAGGAATTCATCTTTCAGAGCTTCAGGGAGATTTAATACTATTGTACTAGATCTTACACTAAAGATTTTGATACTCTGTTGAAGATTACCAGCGTGAACAAAGATTCTTTGTCAAAGATGGATCGCTCTTTATCGAGAAAATCACATTCCAGTAATAAGAGCAACTATGCTCTGGCCTAATGAGAGCTGTTTTAGAGAAGCCTCTTCTAACTCAAACTTTAGAGGTATAAAAATGTACATATTATTGGATGTTTATATACACACGCACATATATATATATTTAAATTTCTCAGATCCATTCTAAAATTATCTGTGTAAATTCTCTAAACGTGTCAGTGGGTATGCAGTAATGGCAGACACAAACACTGTCTTACCAGTTCCTGGGATATCATCTTAACTGTGGGCAAATAGCAGTAATATATTTCCTTGGAGATTACACAGTTTTAGAAATCATAATAACACCACCAACAGCTAGTATTCACTAAATGTATAAGACATTAGCGTAATGCTTTACATGTATTACCTCATTTAATCCTTACGACCGCCCTATGTTAAGTANATGACGTGTGCAGAAGAATACAAAATGTTCAAATCTGTCATGAATCCTTTGTTAATGAGAATATAGCAAGTACCTTCCCTTACAGCTTAAGGCTAGAATAATGAGCTGGTTTTGCCTAGCAGTGTTCCATGTAGCCTTCAAACTGAATTGTTTGTATGTTGAGAGAAGTCATCTGTAAAGGCTTGTCGGGCTTCTCTGGTGGCTCAGCGGTAAAGAATCTGCCTGCAGTGCAGGAGACAGCGGTTCAATCCCTGGGTCAGGAAGAGCCCCTGGATGAAGACATGGTAACCCACTCCAGTATTCTTGCCAAAAAACTCCCATGGGCAGAGGAGTAACTCAGACACAACTGAAGTGACTAAGCACAGCACACACACAGTATAACGGCTTTGTGTCAGCATTTTATAGTTTTAGAAGCCAAATGTGTTTGTGCTCCAAGTGTTTTCAAGTATTTCAGTGATCAAACAGGTTTGAGCCTATCTGTCAATGCCAAAACAAAGAGGGGGCCAGGGGGAAGAACTGAAAATAAGCTCCACAGTCTAATTTTTTCAAAGCTTTTGCTCTTTATAGATTTTTAAGGCATTTTTATAATTGAGGAGAATGGTTCTTAAAATTCAGTTTCTTCTGACACCCCCAAATTGTCCAAGTAAATTATAGAAAATTTGTATGTTTTCAAAAGTCTCTGGTAGGCCTTCTATGAGGCAGAACTAGATTTATCTGTCTTTTTTAGTGCAATTCTAAAAGCAGTTTTATCAAATTATACTTACAGACATAATCTGCCCTTTGCTATTTCTTAAAATTATCTATTGCCTTTAAAAGATACTAACTTTAGAAGACTAAAATTAATCCAATAAGACATGATGTTTTATAAGAGTTCTTTTACTTCAGACTTTAATAAATGAAAACATTAATGAGCTACTCTTTTTACCACACCTGGAGAAGCATTTGGCACATAAAACAGTTAAAAACCTTCAGAGGTCATTGAGCTGCCATTTTCTCATAAGACCGGCACTGTTAAAAACTACAGGGCATTTGAAAGTTCAGTAGCATACTTATCTTACAATGGAAGCTTTCTAAATTTCAGCCTTTACTTTGACCTGTCCATTTCATTTTCTCCTTTCCCCATCTCAGTGAAGTTGGGGACTGGCAGATCTATTTCTTAATCTTCCCTCTCCAAACCCTTAGGCAAAGAATGGAAGTTAGAATCCATAAAGTGTTTAGCACCCACGGAAAATAGGTACTTATGTACTTCTAGGTCTTTCCTACCCTTGTTAGTCTCATTCTTTAAAAAATTGCTGTAGGTTGCCAATTGTAACACATTCTTCACATATTCCAGTTTCCAAAAGGTATAGGGGCAACCTAATTACTTTAGCAAAGGAACACTGTGTACTCGCATGCTGCTTTGGTAGAAGCAAACTATGAATATTCAGTAGTCTCAGATCTGTGGAAGACAACATGAAAACTGGAATTATTACAAAGCTTTAGAGAGAAATACTGAACAATTTTGAAAGTCACCCTTTGTCAGTTACATCTGTAGAAACTCAGGTCCTTAGAGAGTTGTTAAACATGTAGATCAAACATTTTTTAAAAAGTGGAGTAGGCGAGAGAGTTGAAGTTACAACTTGTCTTAACCCTGAAAATCAGCTAAACTTTCTCACATTTCACACCTGCTTTTTGCAAAGCTTTCTATTGTAAAACATAACTATATATTTTCTGTAATTCTCTAGCTTATGTTGATTATATCTTGGTTCTTTCTGTTTTGGAAAAAAAATCAATCTTCTAACATTCTGCTAACTGAAATATCTTTAAATTTATATTATGGTTTATTTTATGTTCTTTCTGAATGTTTCTTAGCCTCCCACCTGAAGATTTTTATTTCTTCTGAAATAGTTATTTGCATATAATTATAAAGGTATTTCATGGACAGTGTTTTAATATGATCTGAAGGTAGAGGGTTGTGCTTTCCCTAGGAATTCATCTTTCAGAGCTTCAGGGAGATTTAATACTATTGTACTAGATCTTACACTAAAGATTTTGATACTCTGTTGAAGATTACCAGCGTGAACAAAGATTCTTTGTCAAAGATGGATCGCTCTTTATCGAGAAAATCACATTCCAGTAATAAGAGCAACTATGCTCTGGCCTAATGAGAGCTGTTTTAGAGAAGCCTCTTCTAACTCAAACTTTAGAGGTATAAAAATGTACATATTATTGGATGTTTATATACACACACACATATATATATATTTAAATTTCTCAGATCCATTCTAAAATTATCTGTGTAAATTCTCTAAACGTGTCAGTGGGTATGCAGTAATGGCAGACACAAACACTGTCTTACCAGTTCCTGGGATATCATCTTAACTGTGGGCAAATAGCAGTAATATATTTCCTTGGAGATTACACAGTTTTAGAAATCATAACACCACCACCAACAGCTAGTATTCACTAAATGTATAAGACATTAGCGTAATGCTTTACATGTATTACCTCATTTAATCCTTACGACCGCCCTATGTTAAGTATTGTTGCCAGCCCCATTCTACAGCTGAGGAAACAGAGTCAGTAGGATCTTACAGTTAATAAACGATGGTGCAAAGATTCAAACCCAAGCATTCTGATCCAGAGCCACTGTTAAGAACTCCTATGGTATGTTGTCTCCCTTGTTTTTATACTTGATGGAACCTAGGGTTTTAAACTTTTAAGAGTTGCAGACAAGTTGACCATACCACCATAAATGGAAAATAATTTATCCATCTGCCAAGCCCAAGCCTAGTTATCTACTCTCTGTGCTTGTTTTCTGGAGATGTTTGTATATCTCAATTTTGTAGGATCACTGTAAACCTTAATCAGATGTATTTTGCAATGGGCTTTTCACAGTGGAAGATTATAAATGTGTAGATGAATGCATGTTGCTTCAATGTGTTCTTTATTTTGACAACACAGAATACATGGATTGTACTTAATAGTCTTTTAATGCAGAAATGAATCTTTGAGTTCCATGAAATTCAGGTCCAAGTCTCCAAGGCAGCTGTGTGTTTGAGTCCACCAAATGCAAACATGCTCTTGTTTGCATATCTATAATCTTCCTGCATGGGGACGGCTTACTTTGCGCTCAGTCACCTGGGTTGTATTTAGCAACCGTTGGCTGTTTTCACAGAGGCAATCAAAGAATCTTACTAATATGCCTCCCGATAAGTGTTAAGCCCTCTCCGTCAGTCTGAAATACATGCTACTTGAAGTAAGTTTCCTGTTTATTTTTTTCTGTTTGGCTAATATAAAGATTAACGTTAAATATCACAGAAGAAAAGGCTCTTAGTTAACTCCGTGTCTTTGTGACGGCTATTTTGCAGTTTAGACACAAGCTGCATATCCCCTCAGATCATTTTGACAAGAAACACTGAAAAGATGTTAAACAGGCAATGAATGTGACATTGGCTTCTGATTACAGTAGAAGTCAGATTCCTCAGGTCTAGTTCTAATGCTTCCCGAATATTCTGAGAGTCTGGGTTTTGCTCTAAATTATTTAGCTATAAAATGTGGACAGTACCTAACAGGAACACTGTAGGCCATAATGACCGTTTCTGTCTGTTGTCAGATGTTTTTGTTAATGGAATGATGAAGTTCAATATACAGTTTATACCAACAGTGTATAATAAAGTGTCATAATTTTACCAATTTTAACAAAGTTGGGAATCTGAAGACTAGAATTAATTAATATCTACTTATTATCTCATGTTTCTGTCTTAAAGAAAGAAGGGTCTGTTGTTATGTACTTCTTACCATTACTGCTGGACAACAAGTGGTTTATTTTGTTACAGAACATGGAAAACCTCAATCCCACACCATCTCATGAGAGAACTGGATCTGATCATGTTGAACTGATGTCGGATGGAAGGTAATTTTAAGAGTTTTCTCCTAAGGCCATTTATAAGAATGTAAATAAACTTTTTTTTTTTTCACTTAGTGCAGTGTACATTAAAAGAACTAAAAAGCATAAACTTAACAAACCCTATATTTACCAACAGCATTTTATAGCAAGGAAAAAGCTTTAGGATGGGAAAATCTACCATGGTGCTATTAAAGACAGATAACCATATTCATGTTTTGTGTTGTTTCTAGGTTTTAATTTTTTGTTTTGTTTTTTAAATTCATAAGAATTTTATTTAGAGCTACTGAAGTTCTAAAACAAGTAAAAGTATAATTTCAGTGAATGAGAAGCATTATTATAAAACAGAATGACAGTTTATATTTTGTTTGTAGCAAAGAAAATGAAAAGGATGGCAGACAGACCCAGCATTTTGAGGTGAGTAGCTACCAAGTAAGACTGTGACTGTGACAGGGCTGTTCTTACATTCTTGAGAGTCTCTGTGAAGGTTTATTGGCTTATCAATAAGAGATGATGAGATTAAGTGACAGTGGCTGAGAAAGGCAAATATTGAGACAGAAAAATTCCTTGAGAAATCATAAGAACTCTATTCTTTTGGATTTTTTTNTGGATGTATCTCTGGGCTTTCTATTTTGTTCCATTGATCTATATTTCTGTCTTTGTGCCAGTAGCATACCATTTTGATGACTGTGGCTTTGTAGTAGAGTCTGAAGTCAGGCAGGTTGATTCCTCCAGTTCCATTCTTTTTTCTCAAGACTGCTTTGGCTATTTGAATTCTTTTATTTGACTTGTGAAGATAAACTTTAATACCAGGGAGGTTTCTCCTTAGATTTTTTCCATAAAATAAGACAAAATAAAAGCCAAAGCTACTGGTTTGATTTTCTATGAATTCAAGCATTTTTTTAACTGATTGAGACAGATAATAGGGAATCATAGTGGATTTGTCACAGAGATAATTTCATTAATTTTCAAATTAACATAAAATCATTTCAAGTTATTAAATTCATTTCCCGAGTTTTGTACCTTGTTTTAAGTAAATGACAGAGAAAATAATGTCTAACTCCCTTCTATTGTCTGTATCTTAACGTTTCGGTGACTTTCCTAGCTTCCCTGTTGTCCTCTGGTGACATTGCCTTCCTGACCCAAGTATTTGATTTCCTGTGTCCCGATACTGGCTTCCATTCAGTGTGCTGAGCTTCGTTTTTCATTCATGCTTGTGTATATAATTCACTACTTCCAAATGCTTCCAACTGCACCTTCAGTCTTATGATCAGCTTTCTTTTTGGCAAGAATTAAAGCTTTTTTCAACCTGTTCTTGGATTCTGACTCTTGATATGTTAATTATGCATAGAATCCCCCCCTCTAACCACTGATTCCTAACCTTTTTTGGGCAGTAACCTAACTCACCGATGGGTTGTTCAGTAATATATAGAGAGTCCTATTATGTGCAGGTAATGTGCCAGGAGCTGGGATTTAATAACAGCTACAGTTCCTACCTCTGTAAAGTTTTCCAATCTAGAAATTTAAGAATTCAAAAGCTGTGGACCCCCTTCTTAGAAAAATGCACACTTATGTTGAATTTGGTATAAAATTGCTGGAAATGAATGGCCACCTGACGCGACCACCCCCCAATTCTCTAGATGCCTCATATTTCCTCTTTGTCACCTGTCATGGGCACTTCTTCATTAACCCAGCCAGACAATAGGAGGGGCAGCTTCTCTGTGACTTCATAGCTTCTGGGCCACTGCTTTCATCCTTTATTTCCAACTCCTTTATGCTTCCTTCCTTGGGACCCAGGCAAAAAGCAGACCTTCTTTCTAATCTCTAGTCACAGTTTTTCAGAGCACAGTGTCCCCATGATACTGTTTTTAGTTTCCTTCTGTTTCATCCTTTTTCTGCTCCCTTCCTCTTCTCACAACGAGCACCTACTCATCATGCCATTGAACATTATTTTAAAGAAAATGGCTTTGCCAGCCTCCTGGAGAGGTATTCTCAGTTCTCCCCTTTTCTGCCTCTTATCTTTAGGTGATAAAAGGGTAGTGAACAGCCTTTGGGATGAACTATGTAACATTAACTCATAAATTCCAAGTGGCACCCAAACAAATGCGTGCTGAACTCCGTTTGTCTTGGTGTTTTTGTGGACAGCTCTCACAGCAGATGCATCACAGGGAAAGAATCTCAAACCTTTCTTCCATGGGCCAGGGACTGTTCTTACATGTGTTGCCCTTGTGCATTTACCAGTCAGCACCTAGCCCACCGCTGGCACTTCTGAAGCACTCACTATTAATAATCATTGTCATCATGGTCGTTTCAGCGAGGAGATAAAATTAGGCAGTGAGTTAAAATCCAGACTAAGCTCTCCGTGTCATCCTTCTTTCACAACTGCACCAACGGAGGGAAAAAAGGCATCACTCCATGAGATGAGGAGTCTTTTTCTACTCGTGACCGCATGTGTTTCCTTCACTGAAAGAAAGATACTTTATGATTGATGAAAGACTGTGAAAGATCTCACTTCCATTTTTAAGCCTCTTTCCCTTGCTATTATAATTTCCTACGTTTTAATATATGTAGCACTTTCTAAAACTTATGCAACTCAAATTGTCTGATTTTCTGATAATACTGCACTAATTTCTAAATTTCAGAAATGAAAAGTTAGTCTAGAGGTTGGTTACCCCTCCTAGAATTCTGTTTAGCTGTTGTTTTTTTTTTTTTTTTTTTTTCAATTTCCTATAACATCAGATTTACATGCCCACTATGAATGGATATGGTAACGTTCCCAGTTTCATTTCCCATTCAGGCAGATTGTGTCCATCCTAAAGGAGATCAGTCCTGGGTGTTCATTGGAAGGACTGATAATAAAGCTGAAACTCCAGTACTTTGGCCACCTGATGGAAAGAGCTGACTCAGTAGAAAGGACCCTGATGCTGGGAAAGATTGAGAGCAGGAGGAGAAGGGGATGACAGAGGATGGGTTGGATGGCATCAGCAACTCAGTGGCCATGGGTTTGGTGGGCTCTGGGAGTTGGTGATGGACGGGGAGGCCTGGCGTGCTGCAGTTCATGGGGTCGCAAAGAGACGGACACGACTGAGCGACTGGACTGAACTGAATTGTCCTTATTAATGTTGCCCTTTTAATTTGTCCTTGTAAATGCTCAGATTCATAGAAGATGACACAACAAATGTCAGCTATTGGAGAAAGGTGATTTGTCTTTCTTGTTTGATGAATATTTTCATTAGAATGAGAAACATTAACCTTTAGTCTCAGAAATACTCCTCAGAGGTATGCACAGGCAGGGAAAGGCCGACTTAGAGTCTGCTGCTCAAAGGCAAATGCAGGCACAACTGTGACTTTTTTTTTAAATAATCATCTTGAAGCCTTAGGTATGTTTTTGTTTGAAGGCATATTTTGAAAAGTAAACAGGCCAATCCTTTGTTGCATGTCTCGTTAATTTCTTTTACCTATATACCTAAGTTTACCCAAAAGGAGAGTCTGCTGAGGTCTCAGATGGTCAGTGATGAGAATTATCCTTTTCTATTTCATCTGCATTTCTTAAAGTGGTTTGTATTAAAATTTGTTTAGTGACACATTGGCAATGAGGGGAAAAATGTTAGAGTCACTTCCGAGTGCCAAAAATTTAATTATGATTTCTTCAGCGAAGTTTTGGAAAGGTTGATGTTTTTATAAAATAGGATGATACATGCTGGATGAAATAGGTTGACATGTGCAAGAGCTGAAGCCCCCTGTTCCCTGAGTATGTGGAGTTCAAAGACTTTGTTCTCTTGTTTGTTTTTAAACTCATTTGACAAGTGGAAGTATCCAGGAGAGAGGTCATCCTTAAAAATAGCAATTTCTAGATTCTGAAAGATAACCCTGAAAGAACAGGTTTTCAGAGTTCTATGGAGTTTATGCTGTATGTTTTAGCTTGATTCCTTCTGACAAGCTGTTTTCTGTTGTTGAAGTATTTCATGTTTCCGTATAAAATCCAGAACAGTAAAATGATAACCTTATATTTAATCCTTTTGTCAGAAAAGCAAAACATGTAAAAGTTTTTAATTATGTGGCAGAGTATGCCATTATCTGGGAGAGGTCATTATAGTCAGAAGTGGAAGTGTTAAATTCCTTCAAGGTATTTTTACATTCTTTATGCTTTCTAAGCCTACTGCTTAGAAGGGCTTAGAAGCATGCCTTTGATAACAAACAGGACATTCATCATAAACAAAAGACTATTTCCCTTTTTCTTATCCTGCTTCAAAAAAAAAGGAAGAGAGGAGGAGAAAAGATAAGACTTTCTAATCAAGCATGAGAATTAATATTAGTTATCACAGGAGCTTAAGTGAAGGCTTGTATTTGCATTGAGAAGGTTTGAGATAAATTCTGAAATATCCTCATCAACAAGTATTTATGAAATGGATGACTCTGTTATTTCAGCCTCACTGTATTTCATGGAAGCTTTAGGATTTTGGAGAAGGGAATGGCAACACACTCTAGTGTTCTTGCCTGGAAAATTCCATGGACAGAGGAGCCCAGCGGGCTACAGTCCATGGGGTTGCAGAATCAGACACGACTTACTGAGCACAAGTACTGGTTTTGAAACTAGAACCAGAAAGATTTGAAAAGCTCTGTTTGTTTAGATTCACTTCCAGCTCCATCCGGTCTTGAAAGGCTACTGAAGCTTGGTAATTCACATGAATTTGGGGAATTTGTTATGTTTATTTTCCTTTCTTGTCAGGCCAAACAGTAAATGTTTACACTTCATGTGGCTCATCTGTTAACTTCTGTGGCTCCTTCCTGTGCACACTGCCTTGTGGAGGGCACTGATACTGTCTTGCCACTTCCTATCCAAATCCTGCGCAGGTAGGGAGAAGGGGTGGAACAAACATTCACCAAGTGATTTGAGGCCAGGAAAGGAGCAGAGGGCGGCAGGAGATGAGATGGTTAGATAGCATCACCAACTCAATGGACATGAATCTGAGCAAACTCCGGGAGATAGTGAAGGACAGGGAAGCCTGGCATGCTGCAAGCCATGGTGTTTCAAAGAGTCCAGTGTGGTTGAGTGACTGAAGAATAACAAGAAGGAGCGGAATGAGTGAAGTCTGGCCAGGTCCAGCCAGACAGGGACAAGTCTTAACAGGAGTCAGTGGATAGACTGGTAGTTAATGGTTCCTTGACCTGACCGTGGAACGTGAAGTGTGGCCCCAGGCTAGGTGAGCTCTCTCTTCTTTGCTCCCTAGCATCCTGTAGGTGACTTCGCACTTATAGGATCACTGAATCTCTTCCACTCTGAATCCCCTGTCTCATTAGTTCTTGTAATTCCAGTGCCTAACACATAGTATATGTTCAATAAACACTTCCAAATGAATGAATGGGAAAGGGAGGTAGTGTATAAACGGAATTAGCATTTTTCTACAGTTATGACAAGCTAGCTGTTTTTATACTACAATTTTTCACTTTATCTTCCCAACTGTTTGAAGTTATGGTCCTGTATTAGAGAAAAAGAATCTCAAATATAAAGTTTACTCATTGAAGATCTTGCTGCTGGTCACCTGTGTTTGAACTCAGATCTCTAACTCTAAAATCCATATCTGCCATGCCATGTTGTCCCTCCTAAGAGCCAGTCACTCAGTTTATTTTCATCACATAAATATTTAGCATGTTTTCATACGGTGCCACATTTTTGACGGGGTTTTGTGTGTGACAGCACAAGGATCTCTAAGTTGAAAATTATGAAATGAATGCATTAACCCGGGTTTAACTGAAGATACAATTTGTGTAAACAACGAAAGTTGAAACCAGAAGATATTTTTGGTATTTAAGACTGTCCTTGACGTTTGCACATTAATGATCTAATAGGAGAAACAGACAGTCACGTAGACAGGCCCGATGCTCCATGATAAGACTACCAGAGGGTGGGAATCCTGGCAAGGTGCCTCATCAGACTAGGCTGACAGATATTTGAAGAGGAGTTTTTGGCTCATGTGTTGCTACAAAGCAGTATCCTTACTCCATGTACATGCATACTTGGGTCCACGCTATCAGCCCCCTCTGCAAACACCAGCAAGGTGACCATCAGCAGAAATTGGGAATCAGGTCTGCAGATACAGCAGCAGATGAGAGAAAGAGCGCCCTGGGGGACTGGGCAGAGCACAGTAGCACAGGGCCGCGCCTGTGCACATGCTGGTCAGCGAGCCCTGCCAAGCGTATCCAATCCCAAGTGTATCCAATCCCAAGTGTATCCTGGCTCTGTGAGCTCCTGTGGGTTTATGAAGGACACATCTCTCCCTTGCTGTGCAGAAAATCAGCCAGGGAGTCTGGAAGTTCATGTATATCAAGCTCATATAGGTCTTCAGTGTGAGTGACGCCCTGTTATTGATGGCACAGCACACATTCTTGACTCCAAATACAGGGACCTGTTTGCTGTTCCTAAACGTACACAACATGATCATGCCTCAGGGCGTTTGCACTTGCTTTCCTTCTTCCTGGAATACTCTTCTCTCAAAGAGTGTCTCCTTTGTGTCTCTGCTCACATGCCACCTTATTGGGAAGGCCTTCCCTGGCTACCCAGCGTGAAATAGCAGACCACGGCCCCTACCTTCAGCATCCTCCTTACCCTGCTGTATTTTTCTCTGTAGTCTATGTCACTACTTGACTTCTTTTTCTTTATTAACTGTCCCCTTCTTTTTTATTTTATTATATTTGGGGGGGGGATTCTTTTTTTTTTTTTAATTTTACTTGACTGTATTCTGTAAGACTGATTAGGACAGAGATTCATTTGGGCCACTGAAGTTTCTCCAATGTCTAAAAAACCGCCTAGCACGTGATAAGCCCTAAAAATGATTTCTTAGATGAATGACTAAATAAAAATTTTTGTATCTCTAGCACCTGATGTATAATAGACAGCCCTATTACATGTATATAACATGTAATATATACTATTATAATTGAATGGTGGGAGTTTAGTCGCTAGTTGTGTCCAACTCTTAACAATCCCATGGACTGTAGCCCACCAGGCTCCTCTGTCCATGGGATTGTAATTGAATAAACTGGCAAGATTTAGACCTGATTCTCTTTGTTAGAATAATAGAGTCCTGTCAAGGCCGTCTATTCCAGTGTCCTAGCTAGGGTGGTGCTCCCTCTCCTACATCCCTAACTCCATGAAGTTAAGGAACACCATGAAGAGCAGCTCACCAATTCACAAGGTAGTCTGCTGTTGCCTTGCACCAAAATCAAGTTTCCAGAGCTCCACAGAGCACAATTGAGTCTCTTGCTCTAAATGTCAGCTCCTAAGTGCAGGGAGCTTGCACGTCTCACATAGATCCCGGGACAGAGTGGGTGCACCAAACTGTGTTGTTGAAGGAGTGAATAAACCCAGACATTTTAGAGGAAACAAAAACTTAGGAAAAAAATTCTAACTAATTAATTTCTAGTTAATTTTTTTTACTTTGAAATTGGTGCAAATTCACATGTGACAGTCATAAAAAGTACACGTTTTAAGTAAGCTTGTGTGTCTGCGGAATTTGGGGATTTCCCATGTGTCAAGCATGGAAGACTGTCAAGCACTCTGAGGGGACACAGAGAGCAAAGCCAGCAGCTGGTGTGAGCAGAGGACACAGGTTGCCTCTGAGCCCAGCTCTAGGCCTGCAAAGTGTCCCCAGAACCGTGCATTCCCATGCCTGACATCAGCCTGGAAAACACACATTTCTCCGTTACCAGTCTTTTTGTTTTGTTTTAAGTATTTGTTTGTTTCTCTATGTGGCTTGTGGGATCTAGTTTCCTGACCAGATACTGAACCCAGGCCCCCTACAATGCAAGTGTAGCGTCTTAGCCACTGGGCAACCAAGGAAGTCCCCTAGTCTGTTTTTTAAAATCCTTCAGTGGCTTTCCACTGTCTACCACAGGACAAGATCCAAACTTAGACCAGCGTGCAAGGCATCTGTCAGCCCAGCCTCTGCTCATCCAGCACGCGTGTCATCTGTGCTGCAGGCTGGCACCCAAGCCGCATCTCTCCTGTGCTCGACATCCCCTGCCCCTGCCCAGTTCTGTGCCCACAGCCTCTCCTCCTCCTGCCCTCTGTATGGGGTGCCCTCCTCCCCGACCCTCTGACCCACACGGCCCAAACCACCTTTGCTGTTATTGATCAATGACGGGAACACGAGTGGCTCTTTTCTCTAATATCTTTTCCTAATGCATGCAGGACTCTGCTCTGCCCTCTGTTGTAGCACGTTTCTCCTTGAATTGCAGTTGCAGAAGCCTCCTCTAACTCCTCTCTTGAGCATTTTGAGAGGTAGCAATATTTTACTCACCTTCCTATGGTGCCTAATAATAGTAAGAGGGATCACTTCCATTTGTGTGTCTCTGCCCCAGGCACCATGCTTAGCGGCCTTTTCTACCTCCTCTCAGATCTTCAAAGGAACCATGCAAGATGGGTGTTATTAATGCCGTTTTATAGTTTAGGAAGTGGAGGCTCAGAGAGGTGCAACGGCTCAGCCAGGGCGCCGAGCTACTCAGTTGCTTTTCAATCCCAAGTCTGCCTGGGAGGAAACCCCCGTCTGCTCCACCGCCTCACAGGGTCAGTGCTTCACAGATGTTCCTGGTGAAGGAAGTGCCATCCTTACACCAAGGAGTCACATTTTTTATCTTCTTCCCTGTTTTCTGTCTCTAAGTATAACAGGTATTAGAGCTCTTTGTTGAGGAAATGTTTATTTGCTATATGAGGTTCTGACTCACACACAAATGGTTAGTGACTAATTGATGCTGTAACTTTTAAAAAGCTGAGCACCAGATTGGGTCCTTCAACACTGGTCTCATTAGGATTCAGCCCAGGAAACAAATGATTTTTGTGGCATAAATACTTAATCTGTGTGTGTGTGTTTTCCCCCCCTGTATAACAGACAAGCAGAGTTTTTAAAGTGTCTTAAAGCCCCAGATTTACTTGGCATTTCCATCTGACTTTCATGAACTGACTGGTGATATTTCATTTTATCCCACATGTGAAGAAAATGCTTCATTTCATGGAAATACCGTAGTAAAAGCCCTGACTATTCCCCTGGTGATATCAAAGTAGGTTGAATAGCTATTAAAAGGAGCTGGAAGTCTTAGTAGTGCTTTATTTTAAGCATAAGAACATTTCTCATACATTAACAGAATCATTTATGATTTCCCAGATGTTTGGTTTTTTTTTTTTTAATTTAATGATGATATATTTGCTCAAATAAATTTCCAGTTATTCTCAAAGAAAATCCTTTGTACAAATCTGTGCTACTGGAGAAAGGTTTTTGTGAGGCAGCACTGTTGTTTATAATTTTGTGACAGGGGGAGTATGACAGTGGTTGGGTTTACTGGATGCCAAAAGAACAAGATAAAAAAGACTAAATTGCAGTGCATTTTCAAAAATATAAAATCGCTTAGTTAAGATAGCCTTGTGTGGAGGGGGAGTTTTCCCATTCCTCCAATGTCCTCACCTGGTGCAGGTGCCACCAGTAAATAAAACCAAGGGTAGCTGAGTATTTACTATTCAGAGTAGATGAATAGTAGGAAAGGAAATGNTTTTTTTTTTTTAATTTAATGATGATATATTTGCTCAAATAAATTTCCAGTTATTCTCAAAGAAAATCCTTTGTACAAATCTGTGCTACTGGAGAAAGGTTTTTGTGAGGCAGCACTGTTGTTTATAATTTTGTGACAGGGGGAGTATGACAGTGGTTGGGTTTACTGGATGCCAAAAGAACAAGATAAAAAAGACTAAATTGCAGTGCATTTTCAAAAATATAAAATCGCTTAGTTAAGATAGCCTTGTGTGGAGGGGGAGTTTTCCCATTCCTCCAATGTCCTCACCTGGTGCAGGTGCCACCAGTAAATAAAACCAAGGGTAGCTGAGTATTTACTATTCAGAGTAGATGAATAGTAGGAAAGGAAATGACAGTTGCATATTTGTAAGATATAAATTATGCTTTGCTGACCTGCCAGCTCTTGGCTTTGTACTTTAAAAAATTTTAAAAAAGTCATGCTCCCTGTGTAATTTCGGCTCATTTCCAGAGTCCATATTCCTTTCTGCTAGCTGGTAGCTAGCAAACCACCCCCTCCACCACCACCACCCATGCTGTTTGAATTTGCGCAACAATGCTTGAATACCCAGAGCTCCTCCATAAATAGTCTGTTCTCCCCACACTGTGGCGAAAACAGTCACAGGAAATCTGGGAATGTGCAGCTAGCCCCGCTTAATTGCTCTAAGCCTGCAGGGCCAGCAGGAGAGCACGCGTGTGCACAGCCTCTGCTCCTGGCCCTGCAGGACTGTTTACCTAAGTGGCAGAGAAGCCTGCGTGAGAGAGACACCATGTTGCTGCTACAGCCTTAGCAACAGCGGTAACTGAGTTTTGGGTTGTTATTTACAGTCTGGAGAGCCATACTCCTTTAAGGAAACACAAACTCCTTTTCCCTCCTTCCTGGCCCCAGTCAGTTATCATCCAGTCTGTCAGCTGCCAGCAGTTATCAAGGAAGAACAGCCCTCGGAAATGATCTTGTCTTTCTCCCAGAAGAAAAGTTAAAGGCGCACAGATGGGCAGTTGCTTTTTGCATGCAAGTGACCAGCTAGCATGCAGGGGGCATCAGGCTACGATTTTGGTTTTAGTGCCGGGGACACCAGCAGCTGTGGCTTGGGAGGTTTTGTTCAGCAGGCGTGGAATTGCTGCAGACGTTTTTAGGTCTTGGTGAGCAGTAGAGATTTGAGGACATTGTGCTGTTGTCACAGAACCCCACAATGAAGATCCAGGAGCATCCCAGCCTGCCTGACAGCAAGCTGCAGAGGACTCCGGATCCTGATGACCAGCAGGAGAGCTTTGTGTCCGAAGTGCCTGAGCTGGACCTGACTGCACTGTGTGACCAGAAGAGCTGGGAAGGTAAGGTCATCGGATATTCGGATGATTTAATACTGGAGAATCACACATAAATTAGCAGAAAGGAGAAGCATGTTGGGTGCGTGGGTGAGAGCGAGAGCTCTGTGTGCAGAAGTAGCCACATTTCTAAATGACCGAAAATCCTTCCCCTGACATAGGAATGTGTCACGTTTGGTGTTGCCAAGAGTGATTGCAATCTAAGAAGGAAAATGTGCTTGCCCTTTATTCTAGTGTCACCTTGCAGCCCTTTTTTTTTTTTTTTTCTTTCTGACTTACCAGGAATGCTGAGATGTGAGTGCATTTTCCTTCTAGGAGTACCAAGCTGAGTAACACAGAACTGGTGTGCATTTTGGATTCACTGTCAGTGTTACTGACCTTCCCCCTGCTACATGCCAACCCTCTACCTTCCTCAGTAAATCTCCTTCCCATTTTTCAAGAAGAATACTTTGATTTGCTTTGCTTCTATGTCTGTTTTTATGGATAAATTTTAAAAATCCAGGTTAGCAAACATAAAGAATCTGCTTATCAAAGAGAACACTGAATAAAAGTGCTTCGTATTGAAAGCCTATAACGTAGTTCTTGAGACTGGTTTTCCTAGAGATCTTTGACAGAAATGTTAGACATTTATCTCTGCAGAAGAGGGTATCCTCATCTTGACAAACCTGTATTTCAGGGAGGATCTGCAGTAGTTCTCTCAAGCTGTTCTTCCATGATCCATATGTCTGTATCCAGACACGTATTAGTGTCTCTATAATAAGTGCCCATCTGCCTCTAGACAGTCTGTGTGTCTGAAGGTAGAGAGAGGGAGAAATTGTGCTCCTGAGTTCAGAGCCGTGGCCTGAGTTAACACAATGACTTAAAGAAGCACAACTATTAAAATAAAAAGTCAGTCTTTTTCAAAAGCATCTAAGTTTGTCTTCTGCCCCCACCTCTTTTTTTTAACCAAAAAGTATTCATTATGTTAATAATTTTAAGATGATCTAAGAAGACCACAAGGTGAAAAATAGTAGCACCATGATACTTCTCGAATCCAGGGCTTCAGTGAAATGAAATCAAAATGTTTTTTATTCTGATTTTCCCTCTTTGCAATCTAAGAAACACATTCCAATTTTTTTTTTTTTCTCATGTAATTAGGTGGTGAGTCTGAGATTTTGGTCAGATCTTCCCAGCTATCCACTGGGGGGTGGAATTCAAGGTTTTTTGTTTTAAGTGATACATTCCAGGGTAGTATTTGTTGTTGTTCTTTTGTGTCCTTTGAAATAATCAGGTGTGCTTTTAATTCATACATTAAAAACAGCCTACCCCACCAAGGTCCCATGGTAGCCACTGTTGCCCAAATTAAAAAAAAAAAAAAAGCAGTAGCCAAAACAAATGCTCTGTTTGGGCTTCAGGAATATGGTCTCCTTATATTATTAACATACAGCTCTAGATTAGAAGCTCTAGGATTTTTTGGTCAGAATTCACATTGGCCACATTGTCTTGATGATTTATTTATTCAGGAAAGGGGCTAGTAGAGTCTCCTCCTGTTGAAGCGGACTCAGGTGTTGGATTTTTTTTTTTTTATCATAAATTTATAGTCCCTTCCAACGCACTTAAAGAGGCTAAATATAAAGCAGAAAAAATCTCTCCAGACTGGTTGAAAGCTAACTTATAATTAGAACTGTTTCATTACTTTATATTAAGAACTTTCTGCCAGATAATAATATGAGGGAAATAACATTTTGTATTGGGAAGCTGGGTGAAATTTTTAAAGCTTGTGCCAAGAAAAAGTACATTTTATTAGGGTTGTGTTATCCATATAATTTATAAAATGACTTGTTTTAACTTTTTCTTTTTGCCAGTTACTACATTGTCATTGAACTCACCTACCTCAAAAATCTACATGGTTTCATTTCAAGTTTGTTTTATTGTTTGTTTAGTGTTTTCAGTATATTTATTTTTATTTGTTTAAGTGTCCAAGTTACATTTTAGCAGTAATACAGCTGTAACTATAGTCCAAATAAAGGAATATTTTGCATGAAGGATAGTTAAGCTGAGAGCAATCATTTAAGCCACTGAAATATCACCTTTTTCTATAGGTTTAGTGAGAAACAAAATGGTCACTCTCCACTAGGGAATAAACTTTGTACTAATTTAAACTGTGCAACCAGTACAACAAAATATATAAACAAAAGTAATAGTTACCGAAACCATATGAACCAGTATCCGTCTATAAGTCTCCACCAGTAGTCTCTGGACCCCCATGTAGTGTAGCCAACTCTCTCTGATTTGTTTGATTGTTCTCCATCCCCAGGCCATGGCTCACACTCTCTCATACATGTAGAATGAGAGAACATCAGGTGAGCGTGTAATGAGCAACCTGCGGGCACTGGCCGCTACAGTGTATGCTTTCACATGAATGATGTTCTGTGGCTTCTGAAGCATACAGCATTGGGAAAAGAAAAAGAAAAATGAAGCTGTTAATCAGCTCCACAGACTACTCAGAGTGGAACCCTCTCAAAGTGAATGGAGGATCAGAGTCCAGTCCCACTCATTGACAGATAAATAAGACACGCTTGATCTTTTTTCCTTTATGTGTAGCTGTGTATTAGGGCATATTATTTGATCTGTCCACGTGAAAGCATCATTATCATCACTGCTACTAGAGTTTGCACTCTCCAAAATTAAGTGAACACCCAAGTCAAATGAACTGTCTTAGTTATTTAAAACCCTTGAAAGTTGCATAATTAAAATGTCCATAATCAGCCAATTCATGTTGATTTAGGACACCCTTGTGGAAGTACTGAGATGTAAATACTCGGCTACTCTATTAGATTTGTCCTGGTGAAATCAAGTTTTATAGAACATTTTAAAGGATATAAAGTACTTCAGACATCTTATTCATCACTTACTGCTTATCTTATCAAAAATAACTGTGGGCAGGAAATTCTCTTTAAAAAGTATTAGAGAAGCGAGGAATCTTAAAGATCTTACAGCTGAACCCTCACATTATACAGCTAAGAAAGTTGAGGCTAAAAGAGGCAAAATGATGATTTAGGATCACAGAGTCTCCTGACTTCCACCTAAATGCCTCTTTTAAGCAATGCTAGTTCAGTATAGTAGCAGGCAGTGGACTATGATAGTTAAGAGGCAGACACATGGAGAGTTCCAATTGTGGCTTTACCACTTAACTAGCTTTATGGTCGAGTTAGTCAGCAAGTCTCAATAGGAGACATAGTACATAATAACAAATAGTAGGGGCTCCTGAGTGGCTCCATGGTAGAGAATCCGCCTGCCAATCCAGGAGTTGCCAGAGATGTGGATTCAATCCCTGAATCGGAAAGATCCCCTGGAGGAGGAAATGGCAACCCACTCCAGGATAATCCCATGGACAGAGGAGCCTGGTGGGCTACAGTCCATAGGGTTGCAGAGAGTCAGGCAGGACTGCAACAGCTGAGCACAGCACAGCACAGCTATAGTAGTATCTACTTAGTATGTTTGTTGCAGGGATTATATGAGCTAACATACACAGAGTGCTCAGCACAACCCTGTGATAGACACTCTGTGTTATTTTGGATTGATGAAGCTGGCTAATAAGGTTCTGATAGTTTGTGGTGAGTCTGTTGGAACAATTTAACAGAACAGTCATTCTCAGGTTACATTTTGGAATTCTAAGGAAAATTTTATGAAAGGATTTTCCCAGTAAAGACCCCCCACCAATGGGGTTTCCATGTCCCTGTATCTGGGATGGAAATATACCTCCAGCACTACTGGGTAGCCTCCTTGGAATATGACATCACACCAAGTAGGAATGACTCTGAGTAGCACATACGCGGTTAGAAATGAGACATGGAAAACATCAGCTCCCTTAATTCTGTGCAGATTCTTAGAGAAAAATCATCTCAGTAGCTCGTTTTCTTTTGTGTAGTAAATGGATCCAGCCAGCTAATGCAGAGAGGAGCTGTGTCCCGGTGATCACATTAGCATCACTCAGAGCTGCCTTCTCTCTTCCCGCAGTGAATCTCCTTTATTTCCATGTGTGCTGTAGTGTCTGAACTGGAACTCCCCAGGGACCTATGCTTATTTGTTACTTAGGTAGCAAGCATACAGCTTTTTCTCTGTTATTTCTGACCTGCTGGGATGTCAGCTAACCTGGGCAGATTAATTTTTAATAGATGTGCCATACTTATGTCCAGAGTTCTTTTCGACCAGACACACGGCTAAAAGCAAAACCACCATATCCAGGGAATTCTGGTCCAGAGAGGGAAACACTTTTGTTTTACGGAGTCCTTTAAGATGAAAATCTAATTTGAAGCCTCAAATCTTTTCTCTTGTCCCTTTGAATAATTATCTTGCAATATCCTTGTCTGTTTCATTGCTCTAGAATTACTGGTTAAAATGTAAATTACTTCCCAAGCCCACAATTGGGAATTGTCAGTGAACACATCCTCAAATTGGCTCTCTATGCAGGTGGGTAATGCATAGGACATAGTATCATGGACTGTATTGTTCTTCTCAGTTCAGTCTTGTTATTCTATTTGAGCACCAACTATCAAAACATGAGATTAAAAAAAAAAAAACATGGATAGCCTTGTATTCTTAGAATATTTCAAAACAGAGGAACAGTTGGTCTTACTGAATCTTTCATTATTGTGAACTATGTATAATTATGTAACTCTTTTGAATAGGAGCCCTAAGTTGTAAGACTATATAGAATTAAAGGGAAAAGAAAAGAGAGAGAGAAATCGTATAAGCATTTCCAGATGCATAGGTGAAAAACTTCACTTCTGTTCTACCTACAGCTAATGATGAAATATTTATTTTTACTTTGTTAACATTGAAATTCTTAATGCTATTTCTCTTTTTTAAAGTAACGAATCTCTTAGAGATTATCATACTAAGAGAAACATCAGAGAAAGACAAACCACTTATATATGGAATCTGAAAAAATGATGCAAAAGAACTTGTTTATAACATAGAAATAGACTCACAAACAGAAAACAAACATGGTTATCTAAAGGAAGAGGGGGTAGGGAAGAATAAATTAGTAGGAGTTTGGGATTAACAGATATAAACTACTATATATAAAATAGACAACCAAGATCTCCTGTATAGCACAGGAAATTGTATTCAATATCTTGTAATAACCTATAATGGAAAAAGAAAAAATATTACATATATATGTATAAAACTAAGTTATCTTGCTATACACCTGAAATTAACACAACATTCTAAATCAGCTATGCTTCCATTAAAAAAGAAACAGAATCATACAGTAAAAATTTAAAATGAATTCAAGAGACAGTGCCACCCATTAGCTAGAATTTCTTCAGCTGTGTACCTCCTATATACCCCTGGTGACACCAGGAACTTGGTACATCTGGTCTTCTTGTCAGTGAAGTGATGGATCAAGAATGGAGGCCCAGAAGATGGCTGCATTAACAAAAAGGCAGTCTGACGGATGGCCCCCTGTTAGTCACAAAGCATCAAACAAGCACAGTTCAGTTCCGTGATTAGTATTTTGTAGTTAACTCAGGATCACAGTTTATTTTTTACTGGAGACATGCTTGGTTAATGGTCACAAACACGTACTGTGTTTTGCCAAAATGGTACATAGAGACCACATAGTTCAAAACTCAAAGATTAATTGTACTGTATTTTAAGAGCTACTCTGCTAGTTTCAGACAGACTAACGTACTTCAGGACCTAAAATAACACCTTTCAAACTAAGGTTTGATGCACAGAAATGTCGAACTAGCCAGCACAGCAGCATGCCAGCATCAACATCAGACTTTGTTTTCCCTGTGCCCCGTGTCCCTGTCAACCATCAAAGCCTTCCCCTGGGTGTTATGCTCCTTTACCACTGCCTTCAGCTGGACTGTTCAAGCCATCTTAACCCTTCCCCTGTCCTGGCTCCATTGATTTTAGTGGAATTACTGCTGTCCTGTGAAATAGATGTCATCTGGTCGGTTTAATAATCCCATTTTCTGCAACTGCACATTACATTCGTATTATTTTTCTATGGATTACTTTCCGCTCACCCTCTGCTTCCCTCATCTCCCCTCACTTCTCAGTTACTTTCACTTTTTCTTGGTGACAGTTCCAAGCTGCCCATATCTAAGCCCCGCCACTTAGGAGGAGCCAGCCAACCTCATCAGTACAGATGATGAAACAACTCCTGTTTGTCTGCTGCTGTAGCCAGGTCTATTCTCTGCCACTCTTTGAGACTCAGTAGGCAGGACTCTTGTCTTTAACATGCTTTGATTGTTTAAAGTATTTATATTGTCATTTGTGTTATAAGATGACTTGGTTGTCTTTCAGTTTTGAGAGCCCGTGGACCTCATTCCACATGAGGTTAATTTTTTTTTAATTAATGTACTTAAGTCTTACTACACTGTGGGATCTTAACATTTTCCTTGTTCCTGAAGCGCATGGCACATTCTAAATTGAAGCAGTGTCCAGGAGGGCAGGAGACTTGAGTTTCTAGATCCAACTCTTATCACTGATTAGGTATTCGCTCTTGGATTCCTTGGGTTTCAGTTTCCTTATCTGTAACTGTTGAATCAAAGCAGTAGTTCTCAAACCTGACTGAATTATGAGCACTTGAGAAGCTTTTTAAAGACTCTGTGTTTGTGTCTCATATATCTGGACCCTCACCTACAAATTCTGTCTATTTGGGTGGTGTGAGACCTGTATGTTAGAAAAGAAAAAAGTGAAAGTCATTCAGTCATGGCCAACCCTTTGTGACCCCATGGACTATACAGTCCGTGGAATTCTCTGGCCAGAATACTGGCATGGGTAGCTTTTGCCTTCTCCAGGGGAATCTTCCAACCCAGGGATCGAACTCAGGTCTCCCGCATTGCAGGTGGATTCTTTACCAGCTGAGCCACAAGGGAAGCCCAGGAATACTGCAGTGGGTAGCCTATCCCTTCTCCAGTGGATCTTCCCAACCTAGGAATCAAACTAGAGTCTGCATTGCAGGCGTGTTCTTTACCACCTGAGCCATCAGGGAAGTATATTAAGAGTTAATTATATTTTCCTCTGTGTCCCTGATGTGCAGCCACGGTTGAAAAGTCACTGGATTCTTTGTTGTATAAAGTTTCAACCAGCTTTAATGTTCTATGATTACAGTATGGCTTTTTATA
This sequence comes from Neotragus moschatus, assembly GCA_006410615.1. NCBI lineage: Eukaryota > Metazoa > Chordata > Mammalia > Artiodactyla > Bovidae > Neotragus > Neotragus moschatus. Next base: position 378,833 of record SJYA01000921.1, read on the forward strand.
AGTAAAATAATTATTTTTAAGTAAAATAAGCCCTTGTTTAAGATGATTTTGTGGATTTTAGAACTACTTTGATAGCTGAAGGGACAATTGTTCCATGATTAAAACTGAGGGAATCCCAGAATTTAAGATCATGGCCAAATTCCAGCCTTGTGTAAATTACAGTATCCACAAGGGTATTTAAGACATAACCTTTTTTATAAATGGAGACAGTATTACAAATGAAATACCATACATCATCTGAGATCTACCCGTAAAATATGTTAGATAGGGTTTTTTTAATGAGGAAAAGAACACATGAAGGCAGGTCTTGCAGTAAAAATAAATGCCATCCTATTCCCTCACAAAGTGAAAAATCAGGATTTTGCGCTCTGTTTTTTCTTCAAGATTGTCTAAAATAACTCATACTGATTTATTCTTTTTTTATTTTTGACTATTTTCATGCACATTTCTTACTTTAACTACAGTCTGATGCTGTTGTTCGGTCACTCAGTCATGTCTGTCTCTTTACGACCTCATGAACTGCCGCACGCCAGGCTTCCCTGGCCTTCACTGTCTCTTGAAGTTTGCTTAAACTCATGTCCACTGAATTGATGATGCCATAAAGTTCCAAGTACAGACCATGCATTTTAGACATGCTAAATCCCAACCCGCTAAAGCAAAAGCACACAAAACAGCTTATTGAATGACCTCAGCAGAGGTGTAACCTGAATCAATGGACTCTCCCAAGGTGAATGCGATGCCTTAACCTGATTCCCTAGTTATCAGTGAAGGATGTCCAGCCATGATGCCAAACCCGTTGCTCACGGACACATAGACATTTCTGTTTCATAACACCCTCAGGCGGAGAAGTGGTCCTCAGTGATCTTCCAGGAAAGTTGGAAGCTCACTTTAGTGGCTTTTCCTCAGGGCAGCCCTAGCACAGTGACTTTTGAAAGCAAGTGAAGGTGGAGATAAGAGAGTAGATGATGGCTATCAGATAGATTCGCTGATTCAGGTCAGGGCACAGCGTCTTGAGTCAGAACCTTCGATCTAAAATGTGAAACTGGGAATTCCCTGGTGGTCCAGTGGTTAGGACGCCACTGCAGGGAACACAGGTTCAGTCCCTTCGGGGAACCAAGAACCTGATTGCCAGGTGGTGCGGCCAAACAAATGAGCTAATGAGTAAGTAAAATGTGAGACAGTACAGTGCCGCCTCAATTCAGTGCCTCCTAATGCATTCAGAAAACTTGGGAAACAGGTGTGCTTTAAAGAATGGTTTTGTCCTCTTGCCCCTGTTCTTTTCCAGAGCCTATCCCTGCTTTCTCCTCGTGGCAACAGGAGAGCCTGGACGCTGACGAAGCGCGCCTGTCCCCGCAGGCTGGGCGCCTGATTCGGCAGCTCCTGGAGGAGGACAGCGACCCCATGCTGTCCCCCCGCTTCTACGCTTACGGGCAGAGCCGGCAGTACCTGGACGACACAGAAGTGCCTCCTTCTCCCCCCAATTCCCACCCTTTCATGAGGTGTGTTTCTGTGTGTTGCTGAGGCACAGAGGTTCACCCATGCAACTTGAAAAGGGAGAGGAATGTTGCCCAGGGCTAGTCGTGGTTTTAGCTAGGTTGAAAGTATATCTCCGTCCGAGTGCACAGGCTCTGTTGTAACTTTACACGTGACCTGTGACCCGACTACAGCATCACTGACCGAATCTCCGTGGGTGCCCCCTTTCCAAAGCTCTCTCAAATTTAGCTGTGAAGTCCACTGTGCACATTTCAGTCCTAGCTCTGCCTGGTGCAAAGGTGAGCTGGAGAAGACTGGCCGTGTTTAAAAGGCAGGGCATACAGAGCTCAAGGTCACAAAATGAAATCGCAATCAGCTCTCTTATTGGAGAGCATAAGCACCCCCTCCATACCACACCCCTGCCCCCGTGAGCCCCTCCCAGCAGGCAGTGACCCCTCCTGGGAAGCTGACCCCCACACCGTGCCCCTCACAGGCGCCGCAGCTCCTCTCTGGGCTCCTACGAAGATGAGCAAGAGGACCTGACTCCTGCCCAGCTCACTCGAAGGATTCAGAGCCTTAAGAAGAAGATCCGGAAGTTTGAAGACAGATTTGAAGAAGAGCGGAAGTACAGAGTGAGTGCTCACGGGCTTCTTTCTGGACCCTCCCCCGACACGTGTCAGTCGGTCGACTACTCACAGAAGTGGGGACAGTGCAGGGAGCTTTATGGGGAATCACGAAAGGCAGCAAACGCTGGGCAGTAAACCCGGATAACTCCAGTATGGTGTGTCAGCATTTTCCTTGCGCAGTGTATCCTTACAAATGAATTAAAGGCATTCGCATTTGTCTTGTAAATTGATCAGTGATCGGAAATGGGGAAAATCATTAAGTGAAGTATTTTGTTTGGCTAAAACTTAATTCAGAATTACCTTCTAAAATTTAACTGGTACTGACCTTATTCTCTCAGCTCTACCCTTAGTATTTCCTATAAGAATAACAAAAAGACATTTTTCACAGTGGTTGTTGTGTAAAATATCATATACCCTACTGCTTTCTATCTTGTTAGGCTGACAGGGTGAACCCTGCAGATAATGGGAAAGAGGTCATAGACTCATGGAAACCCATGACCCTAACGATCCAGCATTTTTGTCTCTGAGGAATTCTTTGAAAGCATCAAAAAATAAGCAGATATAAAGAAGGATAGTGGAATTCCACCTGTGACGTTGCTCTGATTAATCACAGTTCATTTATTATTCCAGTGGAACTCAGCTTTTCCTTGCTGTTTAAAACAAACTGATCATCAAACTCTTCTGTCTCCCGCCCCAATTCCAAAACATTTACTCTACATTTCCTTTCTACAGCCTTCCCACAGCGACAAAGCAGCCAATCCAGAGGTTCTGAAATGGACAAATGACCTTGCCAAATTCCGGAAACAACTTAAAGGTAGGGAAAGCTCTAGACCTATGTCAGGGTCTTCAGAGAGCAAGCCAAGCACAGAAGCTGTGATCTCACCGTGCACTGAGAGCTGCTTACCACTCAAATGTTCCAGGAAAGAAAGGTTCCTTGAAGCTGACTCCCAGGACCCTTGGCATTCAGGGCACACTTGCTCTGTATTTTCCCAGAACCTCCATCACAGGGAAACCCAGATCAAAGATGCTGAAAATTCTGCAGGATTTTTTGGTTTTTTTTTTTCCCCCTAAATAACTAATCTAAGAATGATGGTTTCAATTCAACACTTTTTAAGAACCTATTTAATCCAAGATGTTATTTGCTACAGAGTTAGGAGAAGATGTAGAGACACACATTTTTTGGTCCCTGTCCCACCCAGAGCTTGCTGTCTTTTAGGACACAGAATCATGTAAACAAAGGAAGAGAATACAAAGTGAAAATAATTCCAAGATGAGCTATATCCATCATATGGAAAAGGCTGGCCAACATTTGGGTGCTAGACCTGCAAATACCTGTAAATGCTATGGGATTCGGTGTGGGAAGACATTGGCCTCGTTCTGAGAACAGCCCGCAGGCTGGTGCAGCTGAAGCGTGGATGTTAAAGAACTAAAACTTTCTCAGGAATTAGGGTTAGGAAACCATGCCAGATAATACAGGAAAACATTATCATTTTCTTAAGTTTAAGAAATAATAACCCAGGAATTTCAGCTAATAATATAATTAGATGCTTTCTTGGGGTGGGAGGAGAAAGACAGGACTAAGCACTTGTTAACAGCAAGAAAAACAATCTGGGTTCAGCAGACGTCAATTCCCATATGTCTCCACCCTCAAATCTTTTCTCCTAGAGTCCAAACTGAAGATATCAGAGGAGGACCTACCCCCCAGGATGCGGCAACGAAGCAACACACTCCCCAAGAGTTTCGGCTCCCAACTGGAAAAAGAAGATGAGAAAAAGCAAGAGCTGGTGGATAAAGCCATAAAGCCTAGCGTGGAGGCCACGCTGGAATCCATCCAGAGGAAGCTCCAGGAGAAGCGAGCAGAGACCAGCCGTCCGGAAGACATTAAGGTGTGATTCTGTGATGAGCCCGAGAAACTGCTAATCCCAAAGCATTCTAGTCACTGTGGTAGGGTTGCAGGGCTTGCCCTGGGGTCCCAGTGGGGAGGGTGATGAGTGATACCTTTTTATAGCTCCCTGACCCTCCCCTTCCACACATTGAGACTCCAAAGAAGCAGATGAAACCAGCTCAGAGTGCTTTTTAACTATAGGTCCTTTGGTTTGGACTGCAAATGGAGAGCAGGAGATCCTGTTGTACAGGTTGCAGAATGGAGTTGTTTCAGTTAAGAGACAGTTTGGTGACTCTCTGAGGTAGGAGGATTAGAGGCAAGCCTTTGGGAATGTGTATCCTGTAGCCATATTCATCGCCGGAGCCATCAGGCTAAGCCCTGTGCACCTCACAGCCTTGCTGACCTCAGTCCAGCATGCCTTTGCCACCACATGGGAGAAAGCAGTACTCACAGGTGATGATTCTGCTGCACTGTGTTTCTAGCTGCACATCAGGAACAGTTAATTCCTAGCTTTGGGTGAAGCTAGGGAGAGCTGTTGGGTAAACATTCTTTTTAACCTTACTTCGGGAAACTTGTTTAACTAAATAAAGCAGTTGCGATGTTCACAAATGTTTTCCCCGCTCTCATTTCTCTGTCCTTGTGTTTATACAGGATATGACCAAGGACCAGATTGCTAATGAGAAAGTGGCCCTGCAGAAAGCTCTGTTATATTATGAAAGCATTCATGGACGGCCGGTATGTGAATGCACTGAAGTTTCTTTTTTTTTTTTTTAAGTTATTTATTGGAATATAATTGCTTCACAATGTTGTGTTAGCTCCTGCCTGCTGTACAATATGAATCGGCTATCTGTACACATATATCCCCTGTCTCTTGAGCCTTCCTTCCACCTGCCCCCTCTTCCCACCCGTCTAGGTTGTCACAGAACATCAGGCTGAGCTCCCTCTATTATACAGTAGCTTCCCACTAGCCATCTATTTCACACACGGTGTTTATGTGTGTCAGTGCTATTCTCTCAGCTCATCTCACCTTCTCCTTCCTCGGTTGGGTCCACAAGTTCATTCTCTACGTCTGCATCTCTGTTCCTGCCCTGCAAATAGGTTCATCATTACTGAATTTTCTGACTGGGGTAAATTACCAGGCTTTGAAGTGGATCTTCTGTGTTCAGTATTTTGCAATTGAGGTGTCCAGATACTTAGAGTACTGTATATTTTCACCAGAACTAAGCTTTTTGAAGCCTAAACCTTTGATAAGAGTTCCACTATCTAGTAAGTGCTAAATTTAATTAAGTTCCAAAGAAAAATCAGTTTGCAAGTAAAGTGTAGTCTCTAGTGTCCTGCTTCAAGTAGAAAATAGTGGAGGGGGGTATGAATTGGTACACAGAAGCCTAGAGTGAAAAAACATGCCTGCCCCTGAATCTGCCCCAGTCAGCCGTCATCACTAGCTCTAGGCATTCTTATCTGTAAAAGGAAGGTGCTAAGCTCGAGTGATCTGCCCTAAAATTCAGTTTCTCTTCAGTGCAGTTTGCAGCCCATGTTTGCTGAGAAGTTTCAGCTGCCATGCAGAACTAAAACCGAGAGGAATCTAAAATGTGGCTTTAGAAGTGTTTGAGGCAATTTGTTATTCAGCAAGCACGTTTATCCTCTGGTTGCTGTTAGTCCTGGGGGAGACAGTAGTTCACCAGGCCTCTGCTCTATTCCTAAGGGAGCTCATAATCTGATCTCCTTGTCAGTGACTCTTAGTAACTTTCTGTTAAGAATGTTGTCAAGAACCCAGCAACACACGTTCTCTAAAGCAAATGTAAAGAAGCAGGAAGTTTATATTCACAGATGGACTTTTATATCACCAAAATGCATAGACCTCTTTTCCAGTCTCAGTCATAGCTATGCAATGGAGAGAGTCTTTGCATCACAAATATGCTCTTTTAGGTGAAGAAATTTGGAGAATAGAGCACTGGACTATAAGATCTATGAGAGCAGGGATTCTGAGGGTTTTTTTTTTTTTACCTAACGGTAAACCAGGACCTCAGTGCCTAGCATGAGACCTGGTGCAGAACATGTGGCCAGTTAGCCTACCTGGTATTTTGATTCTGAATTTATTAGGTTTAAATTTTTTAAAAAAAGCTGGAGTTGATGATTGATTTTGCTGGCCTGTCTCTACAATGGAAAAATACTGGCACTCTGGGATAATGGTCATGTTTCAAGCCAACTGTTGTTTTGGATTTTTTTTAAAGGCATTGAACCAAACAGTAAATGCTCTGGAGCTCAGATGTATTGTGAAACTTCGTCCTTCTCTTCCAGGATATTCAGAACTTGCAGAGATAGAACTAATCCTCTTCTGACAGAGAGGAGAAACTCCTTCTCCACTAAAGACTCAGCGCCTTTCGGTGTCAATCTCCTCACAGCCCCCAGGCAGGCCTCCGTGAAGGAGGTGGGGCCTGTGTGTCTTCCTTCTTTTCATTATATGGGTTCAGGGTATGACAGTGACAGACTCCTTTAAAGACTGTCAGCTGTGTTCTAGTCTTCACCTTGCTGCCGCAGCAGGGGACTGTGTGCCGTGGTACTTGTTGCTCCGAGTTGAGCACAGTCTCTCCTCCTGCCTGCCTGTGGCAGTCAGCCAGCAGTAGGCGCTCAGTGTGTGTTGCGTCGCTCAGACGTGTCGCAGTCTTTGCAACCCCATGGACTATAGCCCTCCAGGCTCCTCTGTCCATGGAATTTTCTAGACAAGAACACTGTAGTGGATTGCCATGCCCTCCTCCAGGGGATCTTCCTGACCCAGGGATTGACCCTGACTCTTTCGCATGTCCTGCATTGGAAGGCTGATTCTTTACCATGTGCTGTCTGGGAAGCCCTAGATTCAAACCCAGCTCTGCTGAGACTGGCTCTGTGTCTCTGGGCCGCTTAGGTAACTCCCTGAACCTCAGTGATTGGTCTGCATAATAGGTGTCTGTTACAATAGGTTGTCATGGATACTAAGTGACATTACACACACACATATACCTGTAGTCTGTCTGGCACTGACTGAAGAAGCAGGGCAGAGTGGCTTTGTGGGGAGTTAGGTGGGACTCCTCCATAAATGACAGGTGTCTCTTCTGATACAGTTATAGGTTCTGCCCTCTGCTGTCTGCTGCTAAGTCACTTCAGTCGTGTCCGACTCTGTGTGACCCCATAGACGGCAGCCCACCAGGCTCCCCCGTCCCTGGGATCCTCTGCTGTCTACTTCTTATTAAATAATTGAATCATGGAATGTGCATTTTTTTTAGCTCTCTTAGCAATATGAATTTGAACCATTAATCCTTGGCCCTTTCTTTTATCATTGTTGCAAATGAAGGAAGAACATTTCTGGGCCTGGATTCTAGCATCTCACAGGTCAGGGGACACATGCTCTGGGAAGTTTGAGTGTCATGTATTCCTGGTCCCAGGTCAGGCTCTCTGCCTCTCTCTGGAACCTGATACTCCAGCCTCCTCAGGAGAAACAGAGTTCACTTGATATCTTGCTAGTCCGAAAGCCAAAGAGTGAACTTTTTCATTCTTACATCTGTGATGTTGCCTTGGACCCTGGACTCACGCATAACATTTGGGCAACACTCTTCTTAAATGGAAATGCAAATACTCCCAGAGCTCTACTGTCATTCCAAACCTTCGCTTTTTAGAAAAGCAGGTGCTTAGAGCCTGGTGGTATAAAGAACACCAACAGTCAAAATCACCAGCCAGAATAGTTATCTGCTGCTTCTGTACATTGTTTAACAAGGTTGTTTGCTTTAACGGGACACCCACATGTATGAAAAACAAAAACATAAGTCGTCTACACACCAGCACGTAATTCCCTGTGGATTATTATTGAAAGGTGTCCTTTTCAACAGGTAGGGGTCTCATCAGAAGACCATGTCCCAGAAGTACAGCACATAGCTGCAGCCCCCCATGACCCTTTGTGTGCAGACCCAGATGATGGTGTAGAGGGAAGAGCGTGGGTGGGTCCACAGAGCTTCTGGGTTCTCACTGATATATTTCAGTCTTGTCTTTTAGAAACTGGGGAACTAAGTGGATAGTAAGCATATCGTGTTCAAAAAATCCCATGGACGGAAGAGCCTGGTCGGCTACAGTCCATGGGGTCACTAAGAGTCAGACACGATGGAGCGACTTCACTTCAGTTCACTTCACAGATTCTAAAGCCATACATAAATGGCATCATTGTTTGTCTGTTGGTTGGGAAGATCTGATCTTAGCCCAGTCAGCCCACTGTTGCCTGGTAATCAAGGAGGGATAGTCACCATTTTCTGAATCAGTGGGACAAAAATGCAGCGGGTATAAAAATCCATCTCCTTCACCTTCTCCCACTGGCAGTTTTATGACTCAGAGGTACCACCTCCACACACATTCAGAACATTTTTTGTTGTACTAAGGAGATTCTGGAGCAGTGTAGTTTCCTGACTACTGTAATTTCTTGCTACTGCTCAGAACAAGAAATCTCTGTGAACTCAACATGGGCAGAACTCTCAGCTTCGAGGCAGAATTTTTATCTCAAGATGAAAACAAGATTCTTTATCTTAAGATGTCATCTGTATCTTAAGATGACAATTCTTTATCTTCAGATAATCTTGGCCAAACTCTGTTAGGGGAAAATGCTATACTATGACAGATTTGGTATGTCTTGTGGTTACTATGTTAATATCCTCCTGTCTTGCTTGTTTGTTAATGTATAGAAAACTGGACTGGGAGTCAGTCCACCTGGGTTCTTGGACCAGCTCAGTGGCCTTGGGCAGATCATTCCTGAGAGCGCTCCAGAGCTTAGTTTTATCATATTAGAAAGTAAGACTCTTCTAACTTTAATATTCCATGGTTCTAATGTTATCACTTTCTTTAAGTTAGAAACTTCATTCTTTTTATCTTTCACCTTTGTTACACCGTTCAGCTAACACCAAATCAGTATTTCTGTAGAGAAGCTTTATATGAGGCTGAGAGGAACACCATCGCAAAAGATAAATATGTTCACCTAATCAGGCTTTTGTGATTTCTGTCTGAGACTTGCCCTTACTTAAACATGGATAATATTGGCTGGTGTTCCCATGGTACTTTGATGTATTATCTGAGACTTATACAGCAACTAATTAGAATAGTAAGAGAACAGTAGATGAAGATTTCTTTGCATCAGAAAACAAAGATTTATTGGAAGGTCCTGCTTTCAAATCCATTAGATCTGCATATCTAGATTTTTATGTTGTCATGACTTGTGTACAAAAATACATTTTAGTCTTAACCCTATTCCTACACATTGAAAGCCATTCAGAAGTACCCCTTAAATGAAAAATTAAATAATGACTTGAAGCAGGAAGAGTGAAATTACGTTGAAAAAACAGTATGCTTGGCCTAAGGGCATTTTCAAACAATTATGGATCATAAAGATTTTCTAATCTGAATTTTACACTTTGCCTATCAAGAAACTGAGGCTCTGAGAATTTCACTGGCTCCTTCTAAGGCCTATTACTGTTTTTAGTGGAATCCCTGAGCAGCTGATGACTGAAGAATAAAAGGTGTCAACTTCTGAGCAGTTTTCCCATGGTCCACTTAGTATCAGCACCACTTTTTAACAATTCAGCCAAGGTCCTGCTTTGTTTCTCTAACTGTTGGTTAGGTTTTGGCTCTGCTTTCAAATCCAGCACTGATAATTACATGAGACTTGGCTTGATAATGGGTAAAAGTTGTACTGAGTTTCAGTATCACCATGCCTTTGGCTTACAGCATTTATCATGAAAATAATTCTAGTATAAATCAAGTGGTATTCTTTCCAGACCTAAAGATCATTGATTTTTTGGTGTTTAGATAGATCTATCAAATGCCAACACTTACTGACGGTATCATGATGAATTTTGACTCTTCATAGTCAAAAACTGGATTTTATCAGATCTCTCACAGGTGATTAGTTCTAAACATTGTTAATTTTTTTAAACTGTTACATTGGAGTATAGCCAGTTAACGATGTTGTGATAGTTTCAGGTGGACAGGAAAGGGACTCCGCGATACATTTACATTTACATGTATCAGTTGTCACCAAACTCCCTTCCCATCCAGGCTGCCATATAATATCGAGCAGAGTTCTGAGGGTCATTAATTTTTAAAAGGAGCAATTCACAGGGAATCTAAATATCAGTGTTATAAGCCAAATACGGGCTTCCCCGGTGGTGCTAGTGGTAAAGAGGCTGCTTGCCAATGCAGGAGGTATAAGAGGTGTAGGTTCGATCCCTGGGTCGGAAAGATCCCCTCGAGGAGGTCATGGCAACCCACTTCAGTAGTCTTTCCTGAAGAAGCCCATGGACAGAGGAGCCTGGTGGGTTACAGGCCAGGGGGTCACAACAGTCAGATACAACTGAGTGACTAAGCAGCACCAAAGCCAAACATTAATGTAAGCCAGCTGCCCCCTTCATCTGCTCTAGCTAGGAAATCTAGTTTTCGAACAAATAATGAGACAATTGATTCTGTCGGGCTAATTTTAGCAGTAAGTCTCCTTCCAAAGTCTCCTTTCACAATCCAAAAATGTTTCTGTGAAGCAACTGCAGTTGACCCTTGAAATAATGCAGGAGTTGGGAACTGTTCAATGCTCAGCATAGTTGAAAATCTTGAGTATAATTTAGAGCCAGCCCTCTGTCTCCATGGCTTTGCCATATCCAACATTCTGAATCCATGGATGCAACCATGTGGTAGATTGTGTAGTAATGCAGTATTTACTATTGAAAAAATCTGCATACAAGTGGACCCATGCAGTTCAAACCCATGTTGTTCTAGAGTCAGATATAGTAATAGGGTGCTATTCCTCAGTGAGGAAATGCTGGCTCCTTATTTTATTTTTCATATGTCTTTTGGTCACTAAATATCTGTTGTTTGTCTTACACAGTAATATTTCACCACATGTCATATGTTGACAATTAGGATGTACCTTAATCTCATATGCAGTACATTTAGTGGGTATATCTTGTATTAAAAAAAATTATTCCACGTGTTCCACTCCTAAATTTTGTCATTTTACATGTGAGATTATCCAAGTCATTTATTTCTATCCCTCACACTTATTTGTGGCTATTGTTCAACTTCTGTTGAAGTATAAGTACAGAATAGAGCCTAAATTTTAATTATATATCTTGGTAATTTTCACAAGGTAGACAAATCCATGTAATCAACATCCTGATCAAGAAATTAAAAATGGCCAACCTTCTGAAAGCCCTTATCATGTCCCCTTCTAGTCAATACCATGACCTTCCACCCCACCAGCAAAAATTTGACTTCTAACCTTGTAGATTTGATTTGCTTGTTTGTGAACTTTATATAATTAGGACCTTACAGTGTATATTCTTAGATGTCTGACTTGTTTTGCTTGTCTTTATTTTTGTGAGATTAATGCTGCATATAGCTGTATTCGTTCATTTTCATGGCTGTGTAGTATTCAGTTTGGGAAACTTAAAATACTTATTCATTCTACCATTGTTGGGCATATGGATGGTTTCCAGTTTGGTGGTGCTATAAATAGTGCTGCTCTGAACATTCTTACATGTATCTTTTGGTAAACTTTAATCCAGGTTTGTTTGGTGTGTACTTAAGGATGGAATTGATGAGTCATATGTTTAGTTTAGGAGATACTGCCAAATAGTTTTCCAAAGTGTTTCAGCCTTGCCAGTACTGAGAGAGAATTCCAGTTGCCCAGCATTATTTCTGACACTGGACACTGTCTTTCACATTAGCCATTTTGGTAGGTATGTTCTAGTAATACCTGTGGTTTGATCCTCCCTCTTCTTTTTTTTTTTTTTGCATGAAATAGTTCTTATGTTCCCTTCCAGTTCTAACAGTCATACTTTATGAAACACTAAATGTAAAACTCCTTTTACTATCAGAGATAGTAAAAGCAAGAAAAATGCTGCCTCTTGATATTTTGGTAACAGAAAAAGGTGGAAATAAGTTATTATTATTGCTTATGGCAGAAAATGAATCTGCAAAATGACAGTAAATAAACACCACAAGATTGACAGTATCCTATCTTGGCTTGTGAGTTTTATCCAAGGTTCACTTATTGTTGATCACGTTGAGAAAGGCAGATAAAAAGCAGGTAGCCAAGGGTGATCAGTTCATGCATCATCCAGACTTGTCTTCAAAGTTGAAGGCCCATAAGAGAGATGGTCAGAGCTAATACTGTTGCCCTTCCTCATATCCGTAAGCCTTGCCTTATGTGTACAATGGAAATAAAATGCAGAACAACAGCAAACTTGAAACAAAGATACGTCATCTCTTACTCCATTTTAGTAAGCAAATGCATACTTATGAATTTGGCATACCTGTCTGTATCTTAAATATTCTTTCACTCATTTTGCAGACATTTATGGGATATTTTTATCATATCAGGCACTGAAATAGTTACCAGAACCGTTTATAGCTCTGGAGGCTGGAAGTCCAAGATTAAGGTGCTGGTGTCTGGTGAGGGCCCACTTCCCAGTTCATAGCCAGCCATCTGTTCGCTGTCCTCACGTGGCAGAAGGGGTGAGGGAGCTCTCTGTGGTCTTTTGGAGAAGAGAGAAGTGACTCAGTCGTGTCCGACTCTTTGCAACCCCATGGACTGTAGCCTACCAGGCTCCTCTGTCCATGGGGTTTTCCAGGCAAGAATACTGGAGTGGGTTGCCATTTCCTTCTCCAGGGAAGGGCACTAATCCCATTTGTGAGGGCACCATCTTCATGACCTAATCACTCCCTGAAGACCTCACTTCCAAAAATCATCACATCGGGGATTCATTTTCAACTTATGAATTGGGAGTGGGGCATGGGGGGAGGTGAGTTGAACATAAACATTCCATCCATAGCAAAGCATATGTGAATTATAAGATACACACAGGCTGTATTACGTGACTCAAAGGAGAGAATGAACAGGTCTCCCAGAATGGGGCGTGTCGGAAGAAGGCTGCACAGGGAGGGAGGTGGCTCTTGATCTGGAATTTACCAAACCGAAGAGCAGAGAGAAGGCCACTCCAAGACAAAGGGAGCTAGACAAGGAGGCATGAGACTCCCTAGTTTCCTTCTGGAGCTTGAGTTATAATGGGGAGGAAGTGATGGGGCTTCAAATACTATGCAAGGGAGCTGGGCTTGATTTCTCCTCACTATTAGAGTCTGTCCTTTAAACATTTTTGGACCCTGAGCCAGATATTAGGCACACAGAGATGAGTGAATCCACGTATTCTATCAGCATATATTCCTTGAAAGCCTGTTTGCTTGCATTTGTCCCTAAACACACAACACAGTTCCATAGGGAAGAGAGGCATTCTTTAAAAATGATCACAGAACTGCAAGGTAAGTAGTATAATAGAAATATTAATACATGCTTTCTTCTTCCCAGGACCTAGAACATAGTGAATCACCTGGAACTCCGAACCTTCCAGAATTTTAAATAGAAAACTAATATTAATTAATAAGGATCACAGTTTTGAGGAAAAGTAGTCCTTCTGAAGGAGTAGATTTCAAGTGATCTGCAGCCAAAGTAGATATCTTAAATTTTCATTGACTCGTGTCAGTTTAAATAGATTTTAAAGAGCAGTGAGTCTTCGGTTGAGTCTCCTGCTCCTTCTCTCGGGCCACACATGCTCGGTCGGCCTGGCCTGCAGGAGCAGGTTTCTCAGCTCCCCTGTTCTTGCCTTTCAGGTGAGCAAGAATGAGCGTCAGGTTATGAAGCCGCTGTACGACAGGTACCGCCTGGTCAAACAGATCCTGTCCCGAGCCAGCACCATCCCCATCATTGTGAGTACCCACGCCTGGTTGTTGACTTCCTGGCTATATTATTAGGCCACTAACTTGCCTTCTCACGAAATAACAGTCTTTCATAGTTGAACCTGCCATTAACGTCAGTGGCCCCTAAACTTGAGGGATGAAAAATTTATCAAAGACTTCCAAGGTGAGGTTTGCCCAGAACGAGCAGACCTGAAGCTGACAGTTTGTTCCCGTCTCAGGTGCACAAGCTTTGGCCGTATGCCTCCGACTGACACGTGCTGGGTCAGCTTCCCCATGCTTCCCTTAGAGACAGAGCGTCCGGGCAATGGCTGTGCTTCCCCCAGGGGCCACTCCACACAGAGTGCCTCTCTGGTCTTAGGGGCCTCGCTTAGTGTTCTCCGCTCTGCCTCCAAGACGGAGACCCGCCCTGCTGGAGTCAGACCCAGGGAGAAATCCTGTAAGGAACTCAGGAGAGGGAACCGCTTCTTTCTGGAGATGTAGGAAAGAGTGAGGTAAAGAAAAGGGAGGGCCACTATCCTTGGACTTCGCCGCTTTTGGCCTCTGAATTGGGATTTTGTCAAGAGTCGGGAGCAGCAACTGGCTCTCAGTTCTGGGAAAAAGCCTTTCGGGCACTGGCCAGCTTGCCCCGTCCCAGATGCCAGCCCAGCTGCGGGGGTAGTGGTCATGCCTTGTCCATCTCGTGGGGGACCTCTGCCTCGGTTTCAGGGTGCTCATCTCCTGGGACCCTGGGGGCTTCTTCTGTTGGCCTTTAGACTTTCTAGCCAGCAGGCACGGCCTCACTTTTATGTTGTTGCTGAAATGCATATTCTTTTTAGCAGCTGCTCTTCTATTCCTGCTTTATATCTTCTTGTTTATTTCTAGGCCCAAGATATGGTCTTTATATGTCTTTTAACAGTGTATTTGTTCAGACAAACACAGGAGGGTTCAGGGACCTCAGTCAGGTGTGTTTGGAGAAAGCTACCTTTCTAGAAATTTCCTGCAGAATATATCAATAAACTAACCACCAAAAGGATTAAATTTAAGGAACCCTTTTCATCTCCAGTCAGGAGCCCTTAGTGGCCTGAAATAGGGTGAATATACAGCCTGTGTCTGTAACCTTTTGCATCACTTGATGAGCATGCATTGTTATTAGCTGTTCTGGAAGTTATGGTGACCAGGAGGAAAGAGGGAGGAGGCAGGAGTTTTTCTGTGTGTTTGGTTAACATACTTGCGTGCCATCCTTGCTCCTGTGTGGCCTCTGTGGTTGGTGGGGTGGGCGGGCAGGCTCCGAAGTAAAGCAGCCAGTTGGACGAGAACTTTGGTTTGTTTCTGGTTTTCTGCCATGTAACCTGCCTATTAACACCTGTCGCAGGGTTCCCCCTCCAGCAAGCGGAGAAGCCCTTTGCTGCAGCCAATTATCGAGGGCGAAACTGCTTCCTTCTTCAAGGAGATAAAGGTGAAGACTTCCAGCTGCTAACCGCGTGCTACACCTGCACTAGTGTCCCCGACGCCCCTCCCGGGACAAAGGCGCTGTGATTGCGCCCCCTGGTGACGGCTTCCTGCAACCTCCCCTAAAACTCAGTAGCTGCTTCTAACCAACCTCAGTAGCTGCTTCTAACCAACTTCAAGCAGTCCTCTTTATGTTTTAGGCCAGCTGATCGCCTTTGCTTCATTTCATTCCCTCACTGTTTTGTACATTGCTGTTTGTTTGCTTTTTACTTTGCTTGTGGGGATCTGTCTTGTTTTACAATGTTTTTCGTTTTGTTTCCCCTCGTTGGAGGAATGGATTTTCTGTACTCTGAAATTTTGTCAAAATAACTCATCGGATAACCTTCTTTAAAAAAAAAAAAATCTCATTTACTGAGTTTATAGAAAACACAAAATTAACAGAGGCAATATATGTAGCATGTGATAAAGAAAAGGATTTTTACAGACAAAAGACTTACTTTTCTTTGACAGCTTTGCGGATATAGTTTTACCCACTCTCCTTCCTCTTGCCTTCCCCGCTGGCACATTTCGTCCTTGGTGCTAATTTCATCATCTGTTCTTGATCTGTGAGTGTAGGCCTGTGACAAGTAGTCGACTAGAACATACGCTCTAATCCTTTCCCCAGCAGTAATCAAGGATTGTATGCAGATAAACCTTGTCCTCAGTAGCTACCTTTTGCTCGAATGGGGGTACCCTCTGTGTCCAGAGAGTTGTAGAGATCTAACTGGCCTGGGCTAGAATCAACCTCTTTCATATTTCTGTTTCTAGACAATTGAACGCACTGACTGCCATACACAGGGCTCTAGAGATGAAAAGACAAAGATTTTTTTTTTAAAAATCAGTGATTGATTTTTAGCAGTTAAGTCAGAAGGGAGAGTGAAACACCAAGGAGAAGTGAGTTTTACGAGTTTCACTTTTGTCATATTTCTGTGGCAGCCTCAGTCCTGGGGTGTCATTTATTTAGCGAACTTAGAAATACTTATTTCAAAATGTGGGGGCCTTGTTCCCATGAGACACACTGCATTTTCTTGCCTGGTTCTTCCACTGTATTTGAGGTAGGGAACCGGAAGCTACAAAGCTGTCCCTTCTCTTTACTCTGCTCTTTTTTTTTTTTTTTTTTTTTACCTCCCAGGGAGGCTAACTACCTCATAGCCCTCACTTTAAGGTGTTAGACAATGATTGTGCTCCCTGTCCATATTCTTTTCAGCAGAACTTGTTTATAAAAAATTCTGTAAATGTGAAATTTAGGCACATTTGCTCCACTGTATCTTCAAAATTAGAGCCATTTCCTCACGATAAGACTTGTTAGTGAAATAAGACAAATTTTGTCTAGCTGATCGTTTCACACAAGAATTAAATCACCATAATTGAAGAAATGTGGGTGACTGTGTGTGTGAAAACCAGCGCATTTCTCTTAGAAGCTTGAGCTAAACTGTTCCTAGATAAAAATGTGTTCTTTAACACATCCAGAGTATGACACTTTCATCTCCACCTCGTGAAACAAATGGTAGATAAATGAATTAAGCTCTTTTTAGAAGAGGATGTCCTTCCAATCTTAGCCCTTAGCTTGGTTTATTTTTTTCACAACTGTGTTTTGGCCATGGCTCTTCTACTGGCCCTCATGATGGTCCAAATTTCAGATAATTTTGCTCTTCAGATACATTGCTCTTGAAAATAGTATTGTCCTTTAGTTCATTTTGTCCCAGTTGGCCATGTTTATCAGCATGAATTTGGATTGTATTAATTCTCAGCAGTTCTAATACATTTTAGAATTTGGTGTTTGTATGTGCAGAGAAGATTTATCTAAACTGTTTGAAAACTGTCGCTGGTTTTAAATGCTTATGGGAAGACACCAGCTGTGTGTGAAATAGCTAAAAACTAATTAGTTTTTATAACTACCATTTTTTTAAATGATCAAAAACAATATAGTAATTATGCATTATGTAATTTTAGAATGTATACATTTAATAACTATAAAATGTCATAATTAATGAAAACAATTATTATTGTATGACTTTCTGCTTAGGGGCTTAGTTCTACCTCCAGAGCAATGTGGACTAAGCATACAGCTTCTTCCTTGAGAACACTTCCATATTTATAGCCACCTGCCCTGCTCAGTCATACCAACACCCTGTGAACACTCTTCCTCCAGGTTCTTCTTACTCTTTCTCATGTGATACGGGCTCCAGACCTTCCCACAGTCCTGTGGCTCTGCTCTCTATACACACACACCAGTCTATCAATATCCCTCTTAAAAACTGATACCCAGAACTGAATATTATTCTAGCGGTTTAGCAGACAGTGGACCAAGGACCAACCCTGACCTTGCTCTACATGACTAAGGCTCTTCAGTTCTCCAAGTCTATGCCTACGTGACTGTTGTGCCGTGAGGTCATCTAGTCTTTCTAGGACAGGGTGTCTCAACCTCAGTACTGTAAACATTTGTCCCAGATAACTCTTGGTTGTGGTGGGGTCTGGCCTCCTCCACCCCAGTCTAACAACCAAAAATGCCTCCAGACTTTGCCAAAAGTCCCACAGGGGGCAAACCTGCTCCCAGTTGAAAGCCATGGCCTGTGGCCCCATCTCAGTGTTGATTTATGTAATGCGCAGCTTCGTTTTCCAAGGATTACTTAGTGTTCATCCGTCCAGATTTTTTATTTTGTAGTCTAATTATAGGACCTTGAAGTTTTCCATTGTCTTACTTTTCATTCTATCCCAGACTTGTGAAATAGCTTACATCTAGGTTTTATATTCTAACACCCTCACTCACTCGGTCATCTACACATTTAGTGACTATCTTTGGTGCCGTATCCAAGTGGTTGATAAATACTGAAGAGGCTGGGTCAGGTAAAGCCTCCTGGCTTGAGGCTTCCCTGCAGATTCACGTCAGCATTGCAGCGGCACTCTGCATAAGTGTTCACAGTCAGCTTTCAGCTTTCCTTTCACAATCATTGTCCCTCATCCTTTACTGAAATCCAGATATCCCGCCAATCCTATCAGAAAAGGAAACATGGCTAGCTTTCCTGGTTTGTGTTCAAGAAACCAGCGTTAGTCACTTTTGATCACTGATTCTTTTTCAGTCGCTCATATGTTGTCTCGATGTTGATACCTTCTAGATCTACTCAGTATCCACAGCAACCTGATGCTCTTATCATCTGAAGATCCGTTTTGCTGTTTCTTTTTTCCTGTGTTTTCCACAGCTTACTGAGACTGGCTTGGTGTAGCTTTGTCTCCGGAAACATTGATTCTCCCTTCTGTGCAGGATGTAGTTTCCCTTTGTTGAGCTCTCTCAAGACCTTGGAATCTGATTGGTAAAGCTTGGACCCCTGACTTCATTTCTTATCTGACCCAGGCAATGTAGGAGACCAGGGTTCGATCCCTGGGTTGGGAAGTTCCTCTGGAGAAGGGAAAGTCAGTCCATTCCAGTATTTGTGCCTGGAGAATCCCATGGATGGAGAAGCCTGGCAGTCTACAGTCTGTAGGGTTGCAAAGAGTCAGACACGACTGAGCGGCTAACACACATCACACACACACACACACACACACACACACACACACACGACTGAGTGGCTAACACATATAACACACACACACACTCGGGCTTTTGTATACTCTTTAAAAGACTTTTTAAAATGTAGACCATTTTTATAGTCTTTATTGAATTTGTTACAGTATTGTTTCTGTTTTTTGTTTGTTTGTTTGTTTGTTTGTTTTATGATTTGGTTTCTTGGCCACAAGGGGTGTGGGACCTTCACTNACACTCGGGCTTTTGTATACTCTTTAAAAGACTTTTTAAAATGTAGACCATTTTTATAGTCTTTATTGAATTTGTTACAGTATTGTTTCTGTTTTTTGTTTGTTTGTTTGTTTGTTTGTTTTATGATTTGGTTTCTTGGCCACAAGGGGTGTGGGACCTTCACTCTCTGACCAGGGATCAAACCCACACCCCCTGCATTGGAAGGCAAAATCTTAACCACTGGACTGCCAAGGAATTCCCTAATATACTCTTAATAGAAATTTGTGTTTCTCTTTTAAACCTGTATTATTGAAACAACAGGCATTTATTGAACACCGTATACAGGCAGACATTGGCCGAGTTCAGGGATGGCAGTGAACGATCCCAGGGACCACCCGGTTTCCCTCCCCGCCAGGGAAGGGGGGAGGGGAAAGAAGCTGGCACTGTCCATGTGGCAGGTGTGCCTGGCCAGGTACCCTGCATGATTATCTCAATTGTTAGAAAAACAGCGTAAATGGAACCTGCCATTTCCTTACAGAAAAAGAGAAGCTTTTCAGCTATTAATGGAAAAGCCACTTTGACCCTGTAAATTTTTAAACGATTTTACTTTTTAGAAACTAATAATGAAGCTTTTACTTCCATGGATCAAGAAAAGAGACTGAAGATCCGAAGTGCCAGCAGAAAGAACCTAGGAAGGCCGCCTAGTTTTTGCCAGCTTCACCTTCATGTCTTCCTAACAGGAGTGTCACTGTAGCTTGTCACAGTCCTTTTCTTTTGCCTGCTTGTTCATTCATTCGCATGATTTCAGAGGCGCCACCATAAACATACCGACTCTGTGATAAGAATCGGCGCGCCCAGTGTGCAGCCTGTGCTCTGCCCGGAGCAGTGGCTCCTCCTGACAGTCATTGGCTGCACTGGCCCTGAAGCCACTCGGTTTCCCTAACAACTGATGTTACGATCCTGTTGTTCATGTAGCTGAATGCCTAACCAGTTGTTTTCATTTCTCAAGATATTAAGAGATTCTTTTCTGGTCTGACTGTACATTTTGACAGTGAATTATTTCCTTTAAGAGCTTTATTTCAGACTCTGACATCATTGCTTAGACTCACGTAGCTTTAAATTGATACCAACATATTGCCATTTGACCTCATTATTTTTCTAACCACATTTTTATCAAGGTAGAGAATATCACATTTTTCTTAAGAGTCTTGGATGCTGAAAAATACAGCTGTGGCCCTTAGAAATTCTTTGAAAAAGAAATGTTTCATGAGTCCAGTAATGGAAAGGTAAATCTTTTAATCTTCTCAAAAGTTTCCTAAAATTTTGTTTATCAAGCAACCACAAATATTTCATAACCTCGCCTTTTATATAGAAAGGATGTATCGTTGAATTTCTGAAATTCTTCCTAGCTTAATAAAAATAATTGAGACACATAAGTAGTGAAATCTTTAAAGCATTGATTTCTGCTGGTGAATTTTATTATGTATTGTCACAATGCTGAGAATTTTTACATTCGTTTGCTTCATTTGATTTTGGGTATAAATTCTGATGATTTTTTTCCTTCCTACCCTCGGCCTTGACAACTGGTAATTGTACTATATACTAATTTTTTAGGGTTTTTTTTCCCCCATTGAGTAGCTGTGTTTAGTGTTGTCTTAATTTCTGTGTATATATAGATATTCAATAACATAGCCATCATGTGCATATGTGTTGCTAAGCATAGAGATGTAGAAGAAACTGTATGGGGTCTGGATAATTAAGTGACTATGAAATGATACTAGTAATGAAAGAGGGCCTAAAAAAGTCACCGGGTTTTTATTAGGGTTGCTGTGTATCTCCAGGAAGAAGAGGAGGGTTCAGAAGACGATACCTGCACGAAGCCAGACTTCATGGCCACCCTGAAAACCGATTTCAGTGCGCGTTGCTTTCTGGACCAATTTGAAGATGACGCTGATGGTTTTATTTCCCCAATGGATGATAAAATACCATCAAAATGCAGCCAGGACACCGGACTTTCAAATCTCCATGCCGCTTCAATGTATGTTGTTTTGGTGGTGTTATTAGACTGTTATGATGAAAATAACTTTCTGAAATACTACTTTACCTTTTGTACTTAATGGCAAAACATAAGTGACTCGCCTAGGGTGCATCTCTATGAATGAAACGGAGTTTGTTTGTTTATTTAACTCCTGGCTCAGTGTTTTTAGAAGCTTCATCCCATGTTATCTGAGGGAGCATCTGAGATCTTGCTTAAACAAGGGGAAGGTCTCTTGTAAGGGACCTGTTTCTGTGTGTCACAGCTCGCCATTTAATACGCACCAAGGACAGAGGGCATTCTTTCTTTCAAAGCGAAACATAGCAGAGTGCCCTGGGATTTCACAAGCCTGAAGAATTTATAAGTAGGAGAAGCCTTGGCATCCGTTTCTGTGACCCATAGCTCCCTCAACAGCTCCTGCATGTGTGCGCTTTTCCCGTTCTCTACAGCCCCTATCTAGTTGCACAATCACTGTGTTTATAACAATTCAGATGTAACTCAATTTTCTTGAAAATTTTCTGCCCCTCTTAGACCAGAACTCTTGGAACACCTTCAGGAAATGAGAGAAGAAAAGAAAAGGATTCGAAAGAAACTTCGTGATTTTGAAGACAATTTTTTCAGACAGAATGGAAGGTCAGCGCGTGTGTCTTTCTTCCCCTCCCCCTCCTCACACGCAGCCCTCTTTTTTCTCTGTCCAGTCTGTGCAAAGCCTCCCACCTGGGAACCACCCTCCCCACTTCCTATAACCTGGTCCTTGGCTGTGTGCCCAGGGTGCCTTCGAGGTTTACTGTGAGATGGTGAGGTGTGTGTGGTCCTTCAGGAGGAAACGCTCCTTGGCTAATATCCAAGACTGACACAGATTCAGCTGACATTTCTAAAACTAACCTGTCACATCAAATTCTAATCTAAGAGGAGCAGCGTTAAGCTAACTTTCTAGTGGACGGCACTGGTTTTGATTTCTGTTTTTGTTTTTTTAACTTTAATAAACTTGAAAGAGGAATAAGGAAAAGGGGTACTTTAGATCTTGCTGGTTTTTAAGCTCATTTTAAAAGCAAAGTTGTCAAGTCATGAGAAATACACCAGAAGCAGGAAGGCGGCCTGATTGATAGGGTACCAGTGAATTTTAAGACGTAATGTTATTGTTGTCATAGAGCCTTATGCTGCCGGATGGTCTTCTGTGTGTGCAAAAGTGACCACACACAGAATGTGTTACTCAGGTCACAGCAACAGACAGGGTAGACCAGAGAATAGGTTTCCTTCTCTTACACTGGAGCTGAGTTTATCATTTTAAAATGTTTTATTGTAATCAAAATTATTTAAACAGTATAAATACAATTCTCTTTAAGTCCCGTTTCATAATTCTCAAAAGATTTGGAAAATAAAAATACCATAAAAATTAACATTTAAAATTTACTATATTTCTATTGATCTCAATTATTGTATAAATTTATTTTAGGATTTCTGACTTGGATCTGTCCTATAATGACTTTTCAATGAATTTTAATACCTAAATAACTGCTTTTCTTTTTCTGTGAATTGTTGGATATTTTTTAAAATGTAGATAAATAATATTCAAAATAATAATGCATGCATGCATGCCATGTTGCTCAGTCATTTTTTGCAATTTCACTCTTTGCAACTCCCCTCTGTCCATGGAATTTCCCAGTCAAGAATACTGGAGTGGGTTGCCATGTTCTTCTCCAGGGGATTGTCCCAACCCAGGGGTCAAACCCGTGTCTCCTGTGTCTCCTGCATTGCAGGTGAATTCTTTACCCTCTGAGCCACTGGGGAAGTCCCAAAATAATATTCTAACAGCAAAGACAAACCAAAGGATTAGCATTTTGATTTGTTTCATTCCAGTCTTCTTTCCAAGCATATTTTTGTTTTATTTTTTCCATATATTTATAATCGCATGTGCACAGACATCCTATAATTATGTAACTTGCACGTGTTTTAAGAAAATTGAATCGATGGGAATCAGTAACTATCATACAAGTTTAAAACCGTCAGGGACTTCAGATTTCAGGGTGTGATTCATATCTGACACGAATGAAGCCTCTCGAAGGGCATATCTGGGGCTGGGGTCACACACCCCCTGACCTGCCCTGTCCTCTGCTGGGAGTCATCCAGGATCCTTCCTTGAGCGGGCAGAACAGGAATAAGATCAGTTCACCGAGCAAAATTAATGAACCCTACGCTATCCCGTTTCCCATTTTTGCTCTTGCATAAGAAGGAAAGGAAGCCTGGTGTTTGAATGTTTGATGTGTGCATTTCCAAGTGAGATGAGAAGCAGAGCAGCACCACACAGTGGCTGAGGGTGTGGGGAAGAGCAGCACTTCTCAGGTCCTCCTGCGGGTTGTATTAATATTAGATCACAGATTCACGAGCACAGTGCTCACCCTGTAATCAGCTCTCAATTACAGTCCTTGTGCATATAAAAGTATACATATAAAATTACTCAGTAAACTTTAAAGGCTTATTAGTATTCTCTGAGCCAATTGCTGAATTACAAGACTGATTTTTATAATAAGTAGGAGTATTAACTATTTTTTTTAACCCTATAAATTGAGTATACCAATTACTAATTAGAAAATGAATGGTTCATTAGGGGAAATACATAAAAATGAGAAAGCATTAAGTATAAAGGCTTTCAGTGTATGGAGACTCTTAGTGTGAATTTACATGTAGCCATAACAGAGAGAGTTTCTACGTTTCTTAGTCCATCCTGTCTTTCTTCAAGATGCCAGAGTAACTCTAAAACTCAGTTGCATGGTGCCATGTGGGGACACTGTCTTTCACTGCTTGTCTAAACACAGCTCCAGCCTTGATACCAATGAGGCTTGGCAACGCTGATTCTGTGGGGCGATAAACTGCAAATTTCCACATGATGATAACTCACCCAATAAACAGTACCCTCTAGGAGAGACACCGCCTGATCACTAGCCCCTTTTCTCTTTGTTTCCATTAGAAATGTCCAGAAGGAAGACCGCACTCCAATGGCCGAAGAATACAACGAGTATAAGCACATTAAGGCAAAACTGAGGCTCTTGGAGGTGCTCATCAGCAAGAGAGACACTGATTCCAAGTCCATGTGAGGAGTCAGCCCCATCTGAGCAAGGGGGAGGGGGGGACACAGGGGGAACGTCCCCCCTCCCTCCCCCCC
>SJYA01000921.1:403133-513867 GCA_006410615.1 Neotragus moschatus
TCCCTCCCCCCCCCTCCACCTCTCCTGGTAAATAGCAGCTGGGCAGAAACTGGAAGGCAGCCTTGGAGCTGGACCAGCGCCCTCCTGCCTGCAGGCCCTGGGGATCAGCCCGTTTCCATTGCCTGCTTGGAAACCATCTAGGTGGAAGGAGGCCACCTACCCCCATGCCAGAATTTTGCAAGGGAAAATCAAGATCTCTGCACACCTGTGTGCACACAGACACACACACACACTGCAGTGGAAGCTTGCTGACACTGGCAGCGATGAATCACTACATGAAGACACACTCATCTACAGAGGATGTACACTGTTCTTCCTTGGATAACTGAGAAACAGCATTCTCTGTCTAACTGTGACAATATCGAGCTCAGGACTTCCTCTGGAGAGCGCACTTGCTGTGCACATTCGTGCTCTCTGTGGCTCCCACCCAGTGGGAGCCTGCGTCGGAGCCCTGTTTGCTGCCTCGGCCGTTCTTGTGACCTTTCCACGGAGCCACGCCTTTCCCCACTTGTGTGAATTGCTTCTCCTTCAGCTCTCAGGTAGATGGAAGCTGCACCTGCCTGGGATAGCAGTGCAGTCCTCTGTCTGATGTCGTGTTTCTTCGAGACGTCCTCAGATGACAGAGAACTCATCCCTGACTAGGGCTGGACCATCAGCAGAGGACAGATGGGACAGAGAAGTAGCTAATATCCGTGCTGACTTTTCAGTTAGGCAGCAGTGAAGCGAATTCTTTCCTGAACATTGACTACACTTATCCGCTTCAAAATTTATCATCAAACACTTAAGCAAGGGGAAGACCAACAGTCTGTTTGGTTTGGTTTGGGCTCTAGCTAGACAAAAGGGTCTTGCTTAATTTCTAGCTTAAGTGTAGAGGCTCACGAGAGAGAAACAGCCTGAACTTTAAGCCTTCTGTGTACTTACCAGAGTTTAATTTTTTTTTTTTTTTTTGAGTAAACCTACACTAAAAATCTTCTCTAACTGAAGGATAAGTGTAGCCCTCAGAGCACAGCCCAAGGCAGAACCTAAATCACACTGTTTTCAGGATCCTGTATGAAGAGAAAAAAATGGTGTGTGGCCAGTTACAATGATAGTTTCTTCAAAGACGGTGTCGCAGAGCTATCTGTATTAGACATTTTGGAGGGCCCAGGGAATTTCAGACACCAAATCATCCATCACCTCAGTGTGCTGATGTTATCTGGTGATTGGTTAGTACTTCTTGACCTTCTGTGTCTGCACTAAGGAAAATGAGTTCTGCCTGTGTATCCTAGCCCACCTCTGTGCTCTGGGAGGTTGAGCACCAATATCTGCCCATCAGCCACTGGTTGCCAAGAGAAGGTGTTTGAGCAGGCTCTGCCTTTTGAAGATAATGGTGCAGGGTGAACAAGACAGCAAAGGGGTACCATTTTGTTTTCTTTAATAATAATAACAACGGAGAAAAGTCTTCCTGATCAGTTGTCACTTTCCAAGGTGGGTTCTTGAGAAACTGGTCAGATTAGGTTTGTAGCAGCATTTTCCATTGTGAGGTAGCAGCTCTCTGTTGGTTAAAAATTGTTCAAGTTAGGAGTAGGGGAAGATACCTTTAAGTTTGCTCTTTAATCACCTAGAAGCACGAGCTGTATGTTGAAAGCACCCTGGTTTAATCCACACACTTAAAGACGGTACATAATCCTACAATATAGTTAGTTTGATATTCTCTGCTCTACTGTTTACATTGCAGATTGCTATAATTTCAAGGAGTTATATTATAAATGGAATGATGCACTTTAGGATGTTTTCTATTTTTGAAATCTGAACATGAATCATTCACATGACCAAAAATTGTATTTTTTAAAAGAAATACATGTCTAGTTTGTCCTTGTTAAGTAATTACTCTCTCAAATAAGCTATAATATNGGGTCATATGCTAGTTCTATTTTTTAAGGAAGCTCCATACTGTTCTCAATAGTGGCTGTGCCAGTTTACATTCCCACCTACTGGGTGGGAGGGCTCCCTTTTCTCCACACCCTCTCTAGCATTTATTGTTTGTAGATTTTTTTATGATGGCCATTCTGACCAGTGTGAGGTGATACCTCATTGTAGCTTTGATTTGCATTTATCTAATAATTAGTGATGTTGAGCATCTTTTCATGTGCTTCTTGGCCACCTTGTTATGTCTTCTTTGAAGAAATGTCTGTTTAGATGTTCTGCCCATTTTTGTTTTTTTTTAATATTGAGCTGATGAATTGTTTGTATATTTCAAGGATTAATCTTTTGTCAGTTGCTTCATTTGCAAATATTTTCTCCCATCCTGAGGATTGTCTTTTTGTTTTTTTATAGTTTCCTTTGCTGTATAAATGCTTTTAAAAGTTGAATTAGATCCCATTTTGTCTGTTTTCATGACTCTAGAAGGTAGGTCAAAAAAAGGATCTTGTTCTAATTTATGTTGAAGAGTGTTCTGCCTGTGTTTTTCTATAATGTCCTGTTTCTAAGCGTTTATCCATTTCTTCCAGATTATCCAATTTGCAGGTATGTGATTGTTCCTAATAGTCTCAGGATCCATTGTATTTCTGTGGTATTCACTGTGATGTTTCCTCTTTTTCATTTATAATATTATCTATTTGAGTCTCCTTTTTCTTAATCTAGCTGAGTTTGTCAATTTTACCTTTCAAAAAACCAGCTTTTAATTTCATTGATCGTTTCTGTACTTTTTCTGGTCTCTATTTAATTTATTTATGTTACCCCCTTCCTTCTGCTAAATGTGGCCTTAGTTTCTTCTTCTAGTTCCTTAAGGGATAAAGTTAGGCTGCTTGAGGGCTTTCTTTTTAATGCAGACATTTATTGCTATAAACTTGTCTTAAAACTGCTCTTGCTGCATCTCATAGGTTTTGGTACGTTGTGCTTTAACTTGTGTTACATTCAAGGTGGGTTTCTAATTTTAGGTTTCTTCTGTGACCACTGTTTGTTTAGGAGTATGTTGTTTGATTTCCACCTATTTGTGAAAATTTCAGCTTTCTTCTTGTTATTTTTAATTTCATACCATTATAGTTGGGAAAGATATGATTTCAATCTTAAATTTGCCATGACTTGTTTAGCCAAGAGATCATAAGACTTCTTATGTGACCTGTTGTGGAGAACGTTCTGTGTGCATTTAAGAATGTGTATTCAGTCTGTTGGATGAAATGCTCTGTATGTATGTTTGATTAATTGGATCTGAAGTATGGTTCAAAAAAACAAAACAACTGTTTCTTTGGTTTTCTGTCTAGATCTATCTTTTGTTAAAAGTGGAACACTGAAGTACTCAAATATTACTGTATTGTTGTCTATTTCTCCCTTCAGATCTTTGTTAATATAGCAGTCCCTACTCTCTCGTGGTTTTCACCTGCATGAGTATCTTTTCCCACACCTTCACTTTGAGCCTATGTGTGTCCTTAAAGCGGCAGTGAGTCTCTTGTAGGCACCATACAGTTGAGTCTTGTTTTTTTAATCCCACCAGCCACTCTCTGTTTTTATTTGAGAATTCAAAGATTCGTGAAGTCTTCTTGCCTGGAAATTCCATGCACAGAGGAGCTTGGCGGGCTACAGTCCATGGGGTCGCAAAGAGTTGGACATGGCTGAGTGGCTAACACAACAACGCATTAATTTCCTTCTCTTTATGAATCTACTGTAGTCTTTTGCTTTGTTATTACCATGAGGCTTACATAAAGTAACTTACTTATAGATATATTAGTCTACTTTAGGCTGATAATCTGATTGAGTGCAAAACTCTTTTACTTTCCCTATGTTTTATGTCAAAATTTACATATATATTCATTAACAAATTATTATAGCTATAACTTTAAAAAAGTATTTTTGTCATATAGCTTTTATACTAGCATTAAGTAGCACACCACATTAGAGTATTCTGAATCTAACTATATACTTCTCTTGACCAGTATTTTGTGTATTTTTTTATATGTTTTCAGGTTACTAATTGGCATCCTTCATTTCAGCTTGAAAAATTCCTTTCAGCATTTTCTATAAGTAAAGTCTAGTGGTGGTGAACTTCCGCAGTTTTTCTTTGTTAGGCAAAGCATCTCACCTTCATTTCTGAAGGAAAAATTTTCATAGGTAAAGTATTCTTGGTTGGCAGTTTTTCTTCTTCAGTACCTGAATATATTATCCTCTTCTCTTCTGGCTTGTAAGGTCTCTACTGAGAAATCTGCTGATTTCCTGATGGGGGTTCCCTTTGATGAGACTTTTTTTTTCTCGCGCTACTCTAAAATTCTCTATTTTTTATTTTAGACAATTTTTAATGTATCTTGGAAAGATCATTTTAGATTGAAATTTTGGCATAACCTATTAGTTTCAAGAACTTGGAAGTCCAAATTTCTCCCAGGTTTGAGAAATTCTCAGCCATTGTTTAAGTAATTTTTCTACCTCTTTCTCCATGTCTTCTCCTTCTATAACTCCAGTGATACATAACATTGTTTCTCTTACTGGTGTCCCCTAAGTCCTATAAGTGTTCTTCAATCCTTTTCGTTCTTTTTTCTGCTTCTCTGATTAGATCATTTCAATTAATCTGTCTCATTGATTCTTCATCTTGTTCAAGTCTGATGTTGAAGGTCTCTGTTGAATGTTTCAATTCAGTCATTGTATCCTTCAGCTCCAAAATTTTCTTTTTCAGATCTCCTATTTTTTTATGTACATCTTGTTTTTATACTATATTCCAGATACCATTCAATTATGTGCTCCAAGCATCTTTAGACAATTATTTCATATTATTTATCAAGAAATTCCTGGGTCTCCATTACTTTAGGGCTGGTTACTTGAAATTTACTAGATTCCTTTGGTGGAGACATATTTCCCTGATTCTCTGTGATCCCTGTAGTCTCTCCTAGGTGTCTTGTGGCTTTGACGAAGCAGTCACCTCCTATTCCAGACATTATGGATTGATTTTGGTAAGTGAAGACTTTCACACCTGGAAGGGTTGGGGGAAGAGCACAACACACCGTGACCCCAGGTCATGGGTGCAGGGTAACAAGGTTATGTGATGGCAACGGGTCCAGGAGCGGGCAGAGTCACAGTGGTGATCTCTTTGGTTCAGGTTGCCAACATCTATAGCATCAACAACTGAGTAGTCCTTGATGAATGCTGCAGGCAGTCCCCAAAGGCTGCAGTGGCTGTTGGGGTCCTTAGCAGCACCCGTAGGTCCAAGGAGCAGGACCAGTGGTGGTGAATGGAACCAGGGGTATATACACACACAGCTGCGGGGGTCAGCTACAGCGGCCAGCTGTAGACACACACCTGCTACTGGGTGCCAAGGCCCACTGTGAGCACCCTGGCAGCTGCAAGGGTCCCTGGATGTCTGCATGTTCTCTCACGGCTGCACAGTCTTCCCTGGGTGTGTATACGGCCAGGGAGGTGCCTCCAGGGACAGGAATCAAGCTGGCAGTGGACAAGTGCACAGCTGGAGGATTCAGCCCCAAGTACACACCTAGTGATGGGGCATCGAGGCTGCTGTCGTTACTCACACAGAGGCCTGGACTGGCTGCTGGTGAGGTTCCTGGGCTCAAGCAGGAGCCAGACTGGGGCAGGTTGGGGAGAAAATAACTCAGGTGGCTGGCGTCAGTGCATGCAAATGCCTGTGGAGTCCACGGTGGTTGTGCTGTCTCTCGGTTTCTTCAATGGTGACAGCTGCTGGAGTATCTGTGGAGCAGGTGGCTAGGAACTCCAGTCACTCCTGCCATGTGCCTGCTTCTGGGAGCCCCTGCTTTTCTTGTTCCTAGCCACATCTCTCAGTATCTCAGCTTTGCCAGTCTCGGAGTAACGTGAAACTAAAGTGGAACCTTCATGAGGTGACCCAAAAGGCTGGGGAAGCTGGGCACTCAACCCCACGCCGCCTTTCTTCTTTCTAGCTGGAAGCTCCCTCTTGGTGCTGAGCCCTGCTGGCTTTGGGGTGGGATGATGTAGAAAGAATGAAGCTGCCTTCCCCTTTCTGTGGGGCTATTCTCAGCTTTGATGTTCACCTGCATCGCTGAGGTTTACGTGGACTCCAGAGCTGTTTATGCTCATGGACAGACGTCTACATGTTGTTTTCTGTGGAAGAATGGCGGCTAGCGATCCTGCACTGCATTTTGGTGGCGTCGCCTCCAGTCCTGCGCCTCAGCAAGTCACATAGAAGATACACACAGAGGAAGGTATGTGGGAATGGGCAGAGAGCTCAGTGCCCTCACCAGGCACACCACTCTCCTGGCACCTCTGCATGTTTACCAGCTTGGAATCTACTATTTGACCATCATTCCAAACTATGATCTGGGAGAAGTTAAATCCTAGGCTGACCACTCAATGCCAACAGACACCAGCTCCAGGGGACCCACTGCAGATGACATAGCAACGGCACACCCTATCAGTATTTTAATCCTATGATCATAGAAGCGCCTTACTGAACTACACAGTGGCAGGAAAACAAAGCACAGGGTATCTCTGCAGATAGATGCTCAGGCAAGTTACCTGCCACATCACTGTATCTCTAGCCATCTATCCCTAGTTAAACTGTGCTTCCCACCTTTAACAGCTGGGCATAATACAGATCACAAGTTCCTATCGTTTAACAGAAAGTAAGTTATTTTCTCTAAGCATTCATTTTTCCATGTGAAATTAGAATAATTATACTTACTGAGAGCTTGTTATGTGCTAGGCCCTGCTCTTTGTGCTTCCCATTAATTAATTCATTTAATTCTCATTATAACTCCATGAGAAAGGTACTATTTTTATTCCTATTTTATTTTTTATTTATTTTTTGAAATCACAAACATTTATTTATGTATATTGTACATACATTTTGAAATTTCTGTAGAGAAATGTCACATCTTTTTTTTTTTTTCCTTTTTCCTTCTATTTTATTTTTTTAATTTTTTTTATTTAACACTTTTATTGAGTACATTCTATGTTTTGTGTACAATGCTATGCAAGGGGTNTATTTTAAATAGGAAGAAAATGAGATACAGAGAGGTTAAGATACTTGCCCGAGGACAGTGGTGGCATTTAAACTGAATAGCGCATAGATAATGCTTGCTTCAGGCTCTGGCACACAACCAATACATGACAGTTTTCATTACAGTAAAAACCTGGGTGCGTATTTTTTGGGTTAATCTTTTAGACAAAGCTTGATTTTCTTACACCAGTGGCTGAAAGTCCCAGACACTTGTTCTCTTGATTCAACATCAACTATGAACAAGTTCCTCCTACAACTTTGGTAAGTTAGCCACGGTTTTATTATGGTTCCTCCAAGTCTCAAAAGGGTGGGGCAAATCTCTTTATGTTAGGCTTTGTATGCCAGTAATTGCTGTATACATATCCTTTTCGCCCCAACCCTTTTAAAATGTACAACCCGTTTTAGCTCGCAGCCTGTAGTTGGTTGGCTCTCTAGGATAATTAATAGAGAACCATTCTAGTCATCACAGAAGGCTTCACATGGAGACAGAATTACCAGAATTGGCTCAACTGCCTGGTTACACTGTCATCGAATCCCACCTACCAAAAGTTGCCTTGTTTTAATGAGATTTTTTCATTAAATTGGTACATTTCTGAAAACAGTGAAGAAGCTTCCTAATGTTTTCAGAAAAGGTAGGTATATCTAGAAATGCCTACCTAAAGAGTGTTCTAAAGCAATACCTGATAAAGGGGAAAAGAAGAAAATATGCCGGGGGGGAAAAAGGAAAGTTTTTAGAAAAGCAGCACAGAATTTCATTC
The DNA here is from genome assembly GCA_006410615.1 of Neotragus moschatus. NCBI lineage: Eukaryota > Metazoa > Chordata > Mammalia > Artiodactyla > Bovidae > Neotragus > Neotragus moschatus. Next base: position 410,844 of record SJYA01000921.1, read on the forward strand.
ATGCAACAAATGTTTAGAATTTACTGAGCATCTCTATATGCAGGCACTGCTCTTGGTAATGCAATCTTAGAGCTCAAAGGGCCCTTAGAAATTATCTGGTCCAGTCTCCTTATTTCATGGAAAATGAGAATTCTGAGGCTCCCCAATTTAAAATAACTGGGCTATCTCCATTCAAAATTAAATGTAACAGACTTTTCTATCCCTTAAATTGAGCACGTATGTATGCTATTAAATGNTTAGAGCTCAAAGGGCCCTTAGAAATTATCTGGTCCAGTCTCCTTATTTCATGGAAAATGAGAATTCTGAGGCTCCCCAATTTAAAATAACTGGGCTATCTCCATTCAAAATTAAATGTAACAGACTTTTCTATCCCTTAAATTGAGCACGTATGTATGCTATTAAATGTCTGTTGAAAGCTATTATTCTCTACCACTTTTAAATTGTCTGTTAAGCCTGGTAAACAATACATGCTAATTGTTTTTAAAACTTATACACAGCAAAAAAACTTTTCTCTAAGTGGGCTAATTAGCATCAGCCATTAGAGTAATAAATCTTACACTCACCTTTAATCCCTCGTTTTCCCATAGGATGCCCATCTCTCCTGTCCATACCCCCACTGCTCTCAGTTGCTGTCTTTCTGCTCTGTCCTTCCCACTCCATTCTTCCACATGTACCCCCCATTCACATTTTCTTTAAAACCAGGGTAGGTCACATCACTCTTCCTCTCCCTACCCGCAAGGTTCTGAACATTTTCAAGGTCCAAGGCTTTGCCTGGTCCCTCAGTGCCAAACTTAGCTTCTTTCTCCCCAGTCTTATTTACCACTATTCGATTTCCTCTGATGTGCCCTTCATGTTGTTCCTGGCTCTTTCCTAAACATGCCCCCATATTCAAGCTCTTGCTAAGGCATTCCCCGCCATGCAGAGTGCCTTTTCACCCATCATAACCTTCAGAACGCTCATCCATCCTGAATGCCGTCGGCCACCCCTGCCCTGTCTTCATTTTCCCAGCAGCCAGCTCTCCTCTATGACAGGAACCACATCTGAACTTCTATCAGATTATGTGGATAGACAACTTAATTCTTCTACTGAAAGCAAGCTACCCATTCTGCAAGGACAAGAAGAAATAGTTCTGGTTACATTAAAACACCAAATTTATTGCATAATATTGAACTATATGCACACACATAGAAAATAAACATTTCGTATAACTGTATATCTTTTTTTAAATCTTGTATTATAAAGACTGAAAAACTACCAATTGGAATAAGTTTTAAAAACAAAAAGAAAAAGCAAAAATCTACAGTCCTTCATTGAGATTTGACGCTGTCTCATGGTTCATAAATACTTCATTTTATATAAATAAGTCTTTTCTATAGTGACTAGGAATTTAAAGTTAGGCGGACATGGATTCTTTGCTCATATAGAATTTTCTTATCTCATGAAGAAGGTTCGGCATGTCGTGTTTCTTTAAATATTTATATTTGCTTCAAACACAATCCCTAAAATCCCATTGTAAACAAACATTTCAAATGCAATAAACAAAAGTCCCATAATAAAGAATATCCTTGCTGCTGAATATCCTTAAGTCTTAGCAATTAGGGAAGGGGGGGTGGAAATTTGAGTAGAAATATTTGCAATTTAAATAGAAATAAAAACTAAAATAGACTGCATGCATCTACTAGAAGGAAAGAAAGGGAGCAGTAAGTTAGGTAACAGAGTGTGATGAGAAGTAGCAGGTGGGGAGCAAAGACAAAGTGGTAGAGCTGGAAAGTGATAGTTATAGAAAGAGGCAAGAAATTTATTTTTTCTACTTTTCTAAGAGAAAATACTCCTTAAAAAATTAATGCGACTTGCTCCAAAAGCAAAATGATGGAAGAGGGTAGGGACCTGTTACCTCATCTTTTTGTCAGAAGGGCTTGGAGGAGCAACCAGACGAAATTCGGCTCAGCTGCAAAGCTAAGCAGCTTTTCACAGCTTTGAGGAGGGCCGGGAACAGGCAGAGCCACAGGAAGACAGCTAGGCCCTCAAGAACTTTTAAAAAAAGGCATGTTTGTTAAAGGTGCCCATAAATTCTCAAGAGTTCTGCCAAAGTCATGGACCCAGACTCAGCTTGTCGGGCTTGGGAATTTCTGAAGTAGTCCTTTCCTCCTCAGTCCTGAGGGTTGGGCTGAAACAAGCCAGGAGCATTTCCAAGGCTGCAGAGAAAGATGTTCTACATGTGCAGGAGAGAAAGGACAGGTCAGTCAAATCATTCTTTCAGAGGAATGAGAAGTCAGAAGAAGGACAATGAAGTGTTAGGAGGGAAGATCAGGGCTGAGACAGACTTGGGAAATAGTTTAAAAATCTACTGCCATTTTATCCAGTAGAGTGCAACACGGTCACAAGTGCAAGGAACACTGGAGAGTTCGCTTCAGGTTCGGGATTCAAAAGTCCCAACCTGCTATACAGTAAAAAAAAATAGAACTCACTCCCTATGATTTTCTGCATGGACCTCACTGTGGCTGCTGAGGAAGGAAGGGAAATCTGAGGCAAGCTGGGGTTCTCAGGCCAAACTGAACCCCTCGTAGTTGTCCAGAGCCTGAGTTAGCCGTGCCCGCAGGACCTCTTTGCTGCTATACTTAGGGAGGTCCAGAAGGTTGTAGCAAGTGTGGGCCACAGGCAGGTACTCCTCTCCGCTGGCTGTGGACTGGATGACGATCTGCAGGCTGGCCATGCCATAGATGGGAATGCGATCACTGCCTGTCAGGAACACTGTGGAGAAAGAGAAGAGGAATTACCAGCTAAGCAAACGAGCTCTCAGTGGCCCTGGGAAGTACCGAAGGGAAGGAGTGACACCCTGTGGCTCATGTGAGAAGTGCAACCACTATTATGTGTGATGTATATTAATATTAAATATGCGCACTCTTACAGAGCAGGAAATTGACTTTCAAGTTCTGTTCTTTTGGTTTCATATGGACTTAGAAGTCTATACTTTTCACTGGCTAATTTCAGACCCTAATTATTACTGACACGAAGAATCCACCCAGTGAAAAAATGCGCTCACATAAAAAATGACCTCGGACCTAGCCTGTCACACAGAGTGAAGCATGTCATAAAGAGAAACAGATATCATGTATTAACAATGCACATATGTGGTATCTAGAAAAATGGTAGAGACGAACTTAATTCCAAGGCAGGGACAGAGATGCAGAAAATGGCCATGCGGCTATGGGGGTAAGGGTGGGGGAAGGTGGGGCGCCCTGGGAGATTAGGATTGACACATTTACCGTGTGTAAAATAGATAGCAAGCGGGAGCCTGCTATACAGCACAGGGCGCTCAGCTCAGTGCTTTGTGATGACCCAGAGGGGNGGGGTAGGGGTGGGGGAGGGGGGGGGGGGCTGGGAGATTAGGATTGACACATTTACCGTGTGTAAAATAGATAGCAAGCGGGAGCCTGCTATACAGCACAGGGCGCTCAGCTCAGTGCTTTGTGATGACCCAGAGGGGTGGGGTGGGGTGGGAGGGAGGTACAGGAGGGAGGGGATATATGTATACAGATACAGCTGGTTCACTTTGTTGTACAGCAGAAACTAACATACCCTTATAAAGTGATAATATTCCAATAAAAATTTTTTAAAAATCATCCTTCCTTTAAAATGGCCTCCATCAAATGTGTGTTCTCATAAATGTTATCAGCCTTCACAAAATCAAAGAGAAAGGGGATTGCTGCCAAAGGAAAACAGCTGACCCCAGGGAAACCGGGAAGATGACAGTCCATATGGCCTCAGGGTCTCCACTCTCCTCAAGCGTCTGCTTCTACCCACGTTGCTGGTGAATTTCCATTTGGGATCTGTTTGCCTGCCTTTCCCTTAAACCAGGAGATCTGACACCGGCAGTATATGAGACATTTCACTCTTTCGACACACTGTGACTTAGGAAAGAGATCAACCCTTCTGTCTTTCCCAGGTTTCCAGCACCAGATAACCTTCTTTGTTGAACTGCTAGAAAATCTACAATGGTATCATTAGTTAAGGAGCACTTTCAAATAACCTGCCACTACCTGAGGCTGTGATATACATAAACATTTAGTAAAGACAATAAATATAGTCTGATAAAGTCTAATATTTTTAAGACTATATATAGATTTATGAAAGTCTAAAGGTCTCTGAACAGAAAAATGTCTTATTTAGAGGAAACCCCTAGACCAAGAGCAGGCTCTTCTTGATTGTCACAGCTCATCACAGCGCTACAGGCTCCACTGGCAAATCTTCTTCTGTCACCTGACTCATATGCCACTGTTTCTCAAGAGCCCATGTAACTGGGCAGAGGGGAAGTGGGGATTTTTTAAAGAATTCTGTAAGATCTCCACTTCCTCTCATCTTGACTCCCTGTGAGCAGTAAATCTGGGGGTAAATCTTGCGCTAATACTAATATATGCTTATTCTTATAAAGCAAAAGAGACTGCCTTTCAAATTCTGTTTTTAAATTCAATACTACTCACTGGCTAATTTATGACCCTGATTATAGAATGACACAAAGATTTCTACTATTTTTAAGAGGCTCAATCTGTTCATGTAAAGTAGACTTCATTCTCCTTTCTGAATGTATTACCATTCTCAAATGTCATCCAGCCAGTCACAAAGGACCATTTATTGCATGATTAACTTATATGAAATGTCTAGCACAGGGGAATCCATAGGGACAGCAGACTAGTAAGGGGTGGGAAGCTCGGAGAAAACTGGGAATGACTGCTAATGGGTATACTGTTTCTTCTTGGGGTGATACACATGTTCTAAAATTGATAGTTTCACAACTGTGAGTATACTAAAAACCACTGAATTGTACACTGTAACTTATTTAGTATGTGTGTGTGAATTAAATCTCAATAAAGCTATTATAACTCACATCTGCCCAGTCACACTTAGAGTGGACACTCTAATATTTTTAAAAGGCTAGAGAAATGAGAGGTTAATCCAAACAATTTGATTTCATCAATGTAATACTTCAAGGAATCACATATAAAATACCTAGTATTTCTAGAGCAATAAAAAAAAAATCAGTGAAATGCTTTTCTTCCTTTCATTCAACCCATCCTATTAAGCAACAAATAAAGATTAACAACTTCTACTCTGCCTGAGATATCACTAAGACAAAAAATGTAAATATATTTCCTTACTTAGCCTTTCCCCAGAGAAGGAAATGGCAAGCCACTCCAGTATTCTTGCCTGGAAAATCCCATGGACAGAGGAGTCTCGTAGGCTACATAGTTCATGGGGTCACAACGAGTCGGACATGACTGAGTGACTGCGCGCGTTTACCCTCTACCGTTTAAAAGAGCTGAACTTCACCCATGTAGTATACCATCCTATATTAAATACAAAACCGAAACGTGGACAAATACTGTATGGACATTATTGATACTTACACAGAAACTTTTTCTTCTTTTCCAGTGGGAACTCATGAAATGTTTCCCAGAATAGTTTCACGGTGGGATGTGTGGCTGAGTAATCACCCTTGTAGATGGCAGTCTGCCCAAAAAAGACAAAAAGAAAAAAAATTATCTTCCAGAAGCAGAAAATTACAAGTGGACATCTGTATACCATTCGCACTAAGAATTAAACACTGAGATGAAGGACACCCCCAAATCCAGTTAATCACAGATCACCTAGAAAGAGACCAAGGGCTGGGTGTTCCTGCCCAGGCCGCTGCTACTCACTCAGGAGTAAAAGACTGCATATTTTAGGCTTACCTCTTCCAGTTCCTCCCAGTTGTAGCTGCTGTTCCCCACCATCATGGCCCTCAGTTCTGAAGGCTGGAAGAGCTCTAGCACTTTGCCACCACACACCTTTAAGAAGCCGCTGGAGAAAGCTGTGTACCACTCATGAATTGAGATTTGGAAGATGTAATTCACATAAGCGTCCACAAATTCCTGCCTGCCGGGAGACCAGAGAAATAGAATATATTTAGCCCAAGGATCTGTAGAATTTATCAAGTTCCCTTTCTACACTGATGTTGAGAGATGAAAAATCCTCACCAAATTCTCTCAGCAGGAGGCATTCTACAGCATCCTGTAGGTTGCCACCCAGCCCTAGCATTCCAACTATGACTCAGCTGATCTGGGGGTAGGGGAGACAGGAAGGAAGGGGAGGGCAGAAGGTAGGTGCAACTCTAATATTGACTTTATTTTTCCTGAGGTGCTCCAGTTTTCATCTTGTTTATGGTCCTACATAATTTAGTTCAGAAAAGACTTTTTCTGCTTAAAAGTCTAAGATGATGGTACTAGAGTACTACTTTTCTTTGCAGAAATTAACAAAACTAAACCCACCTACATTTGTATCCTCCCCTACTTTAAAGGTAATTTCCTAAAGCCTCACTCTAAACCCCTTAATCACCTCTGAAAAGAACTGTCTTATACAAAGGCTCTATCTCACTAACGATCATTCAAATGCTAATCAGGACAATGCTGTACTGTGCGCTTAGTCACTCAGTCAGGTCCAACTCTGGGACTGTAACCCTCCAGGCTCCTCTGTCCACGGGGCTTCTCCAGGCAAGAATACTAGAGTGGGTTACCATGCCTTTCACCAGGGTATCTTCCCAACCCAGGGATCAAACCCAGGTTTCTCACATTGCAGGAGGATTCTTTACCATCTGAGCCACCGAGGAAGCCAGATTAAGACAACAGCTTCCTGCAAGCCTGACTCACAGCAAGCTGGCTTCCTGGGCTGTTTATTCTAGGTAAGTAGTTTTCTGGGCAGGCTTCTGCAGGCTGCAGGTCAGAGTTCTGATTTGGTTTGTTTTTTTTGGCCGTTTGTGATTTTTTTTTTAGCCATTAAAAAAAAAAAAAAAAACTGAAATACAGTTAATTTTGAATGTTGTGTTAGTTTCAGGTGTACATAAAGATGTTACAGAAAAACTCAAACTTTTGGCCAACCCAATATATAGTAGTGTGTATGTTAACCCCAAACTCCTAATTTATCTGTCCTGCACTATCCCCTTTGGTAACCATAAGTTTGTTTTCTATGCCTGTGAGTCTATTTCCTTTTTATAAATAAGTTCATTCATATCATTTTTTTAGACTCCACATNAAACTTTTGGCCAACCCAATATATAGTAGTGTGTATGTTAACCCCAAACTCCTAATTTATCTGTCCTGCACTATCCCCTTTGGTAACCATAAGTTTGTTTTCTATGCCTGTGAGTCTATTTCCTTTTTATAAATAAGTTCATTCATATCATTTTTTTAGACTCCACATATAAGTGATATCATATGATATTTGTCTTTCTCTGTCAGAGTTCTCATATTTTTATATATGGTCCAGCCACTGTCTGTATGTATATTCTACCTCTGACTAGTGAGGATGTGAACTGTGAACTGAGGCATAAACACCTGGGAGAAAAAGTTGCCAATATCTAGAAAGGTTGACAATGTTAACACCCTTTAACCCGGCTACCGTACTACCAGGTGATATCCCAGAGGGACTCTTCACATGATTGCACAAGAAGACAAGTACAGGGGTGTTCCCTGCAACATTTTCTTGTAATACAGAGAATTCAGAGAAACAAAACTAAATATCCAGTAGTATGAGAATGGCAAAGAAAAACCAAGTCATAAAATGGTAACCATAAAGCATAAAGGCATTCTAATGGGCTTGTGCATGCATGCTAAGTTGCTTCAGTCATGTCCAACTCTTTGCGACCCCATGGACTGTAGCCCATCAGGTTCCTCTGTCCACAGGATTTCTCCAGGCAACAATACTGGAGTGGATTGCCATACCCTTCTCCAGGGGATCTTCCCATGCCAGGGATCTTCCCGAGCCCCATCTCTTACATCTCCTCCATTGGTAGGCAGGTTCTTTACCATTAGCACCACCTGGGAAGCCAGGTTAATAGAATCAATTAAATCTATAATTATCCAAAGGAACAGAATCTCCAGAACACTGCTGAGTGAAAACCAAGTTTCTGAATGTTAACTACAATATAATAGCACTTAGCACTTGCCTAAGTTGTTTTTTAACACTTAAAACATTTCTATCTATAGAGCCAAACAGTGGCTTTGCCACTTATGGCCGATGATCCTTGGGCAAGTTATTTAATCTCTCTGTGCCTCATTCTTTTCATCAGTAAAATGGGGAGAATAAGAGAACGTAACTCATCGGACTATTATAAAAATTAAATGAATTAATAAATGTAAAGTTTTTAGAACTGGGGCTGCTTTGTAAATGTTAGTGATTATTATATTGTTTATGGCTAGGAGATTTTGTTTAGGCGTATGAAATTATATATAATGTATATGTAAAATGTGTTTAATAAAAGCATTAATGTAAAAATATTTTTGTCTTAAAACACACATTATAAAAACAGGAAAGAATATGTATAAAATTCATAAGAGTTTTGTCTGTTGAAAAGGAGGATGAGAAGAGAGGAGTAGGATGTACAGCAAGAATGTCAATGGTTAATTCTTTTTTTTTTAAAAATCTGAAGCAAATACTATCTGTGTTTACTGTGGATCACAGATGCAAAGATGTCTGTCATATTAGTTTTGTGCTTTTCTGTATTTATGTCTTTCTCTAAAAATTAAAACAACTGACACTATAAAGACAGATACTTGCCATGACTCCTCCTCTGTGACACTACACTTCACAGAACCACAATTTGAACATCTCATGTTTCCTCCAGGCAGATTCAGTCACCAAAAACTAAACAATCTACACCAATAACTGTTGTGTGAGCCCTAACAGTTGATTTTTTCCCCCCGTTTTGGAATGCAAGTGCTTTTACTGTGAAAGCATCAACTTCAAAGATAGCTACAGAGAATAAACACATTGCCAGCCACATACCCAGAAAACACGGACAGCCAGGCTGCCTACCCACTGAAGTGCCTTTGGTTCAAAGATTTTGGTTGATTTTGATAACTGACCATTTGGGCCACTCGCTTTTTTCTCCTCCCACACATTAAATTCCTCCTTTTATGTTTTAAATTTATAAATAAAGAATAAGCCCAGAAGGGACTTCCACAGTGGTCGGATGGCTTGAACTCTTCACTCCCACTGCAGGGGGTGTGGGTTCGACCCCTGGTCAAGGAACTAGATCCCACATGTTGCAACTAACAGTTTGCATGCTGCAACTAAAGGTCCCATGTGCCACAACTAACACCCAGCACAGCAAAAGATATATTTTTTTTTAAAAAATTTTTTAGAAGTATGAGCCCACGAAACCCTAGGCCCTCACTGTCAACCTCAATGAAAGTAGAACCCCAGACTCTAACTCACACTCACTTTCTCTGCACCAGCCTCAACCCAACCTTATTATGTGGCCCCAGTAGGCTATGCAATTTCCAGGTCTTGAAGTAATAAACTTTTTTTTTTCCCCAAAGTGTCCTGATAATTATTTCCGAAGGGCATTTTGCAGTCATAATCATAACCACAAGGGCTGGTTCAATCACAACACTGGTTATTGACAGGCCGAGACCAGCACAAAACACTGACAATAGGTGGTATCATACAGTGGATGGTGGAGTAGACAAGGGTGCAAATCCAGGGTCTGCCATGTCCTTTATCTAGTTATTAAGCTGCTCTTTTCTCATCTTTAAAACGGGGTTAATGTTCAGTTTTTAAAATAAAAGCCACTAATGTAAAAATGTACATCCAAGTTCTCACGATGCAGACAATGTATTGCTTTCCTAACAAAGACAAAGCCTGTAAAACAAAGAATGTTGCCTGCCTTCCAGTTCTACAAGTATCAAGTCATAAGCCAATGCAGTCACTGAAAGGAATGAAAGAAAGTAAAAGTTGCTCAGTCGTGTCCAACTCTGCGATCCCATGGACTATACAATCCATGAAATTCTCTAAGCCAGAATACTGGAATGGGTAGCCTTTCCCTTCTCCAGGAGATCTTCCCAACCCAGGGATCGAACCCAGGTCTCCTGCATTGCAGGCAGATTCTTTACCAGTTGAGCCACAAGAGAAGCCCAAGAATACTGGCGTGGGTAGCCTATCCCTTCTCCAGGGGATTTCCCGACCCAGGAATCAACCCGGGGTCTCCTGCATTGCAGGCAGATCCTTTACTAACTGAGCTATCAGGGAAGCCCTATAATACAGGATAAAAAACAAGATTAAATATTCTGTGTTTTTTGGTCCCAAGATAGTTATGATACGTGTCAGGAAGAATTTCAGTGACACCAGATTTTTGATTCTTCCTAAACATAAATAAGCACCAAAATCACTTACTCGAGATACTTGATTCTTTTGTGATTAGAAATCTTTCACCAAGATGTATGTTTGACTATATGTATATCCCAGTCAAAAAAAGAAAGAAAGAAAAAAAATTACATATATTGGTTCTTTTTCTACCTCTTAGGAGCAGTTCGTCAGAACTATCTAAGTTCTATCTCACAGACTATAGTACTAAGTAAGGCCCGTGAGGGCCTTATAGTCAAAGCTATGGTTTTTCCAGTAGTCACATACAGATGTGAGTGGACCATAAAGAAGGTTGAGGATAAAGGCTGAGTGGACCATAAAGAAGAACTGACGCTTTTAAATGTGGTTCTAGCAAAGACTCTTAAAGAGCACCCTGAACAGCAATGAGATCAAACCAGCCAATCCTAAAGGAAATCAACCTGGACTATTCATTGGAAGAACTGTTGCTAAAGCTGAAACTCCAATACTTTGGCCACCTGATGCAAAGAGCCTACTCACTGGAAAAGACCCTAATGCTGGGAAGGATCGAAAGCAAAAGGAGAAAGGGGTAGCAGAGGATAATAAGATGGTTAGCTAGCATCACCAACTCAGTGGACACGAATTTGAGTAATTCTGGGAGACAGTAGAGGACAGAGGAGCCTGGGGTGCTGCAGTCCACCGGGTTGCAAAGAGTTGGACTCAGTTTAGCCACTGAATAGCAAGAATAAAGGCCCCGGAATAAATTCAAAAATCATCTCTCTCATACTGTGCATTTTTTATTTCAGTTAGCAGTTGCAGAAACCATGAATGGACCCAGTGCAGACTTTTCTCCATCTGAACCCTCCAAGGCACTAGGCAAGGGCCCTTGTGCCTGTCCACCTTCCTAGTGAGTCTGGACGTGTCCACCTTCCTAGTGAGTCTGGACGAATTTGGCTGAGTGTCTCTTGTCTTGGTTGACAATCCTGAGTTTTATTCAGCAGTATGCAAGAAAGGTACCCGACTTTTCATTTCTAAGACATTGAGAAAGTGCCCAGTGGTGATTAGGTAGGAGGTCTTTCCTCGAATCATCTACCTTAACAGGATTTCCTGGATAAAAGTGAAGACACCATAGGAGAGCCTTCAGCTCCAAAGATAAGAGACACAGCTCTTCCTGGCCAGTTACAACTTTCTCAGGCAACTGAGGAAATTGAGTTGTGGCAGAGGCAAGTCCTCATACTGTGCAGCAGTCCCTAGGGAAACCCACTCATTAATTTACAAATTCATTAATCCAGAAACACATATATAAAAATTGGCCATTCAGTGCTCAGAGCACCCACACCAGTTTTAGACTGCCAGCAGGAGAAAACAAGACACAGAGAGGAGCTAAAATGACTCTAGGGTGACACTTAGAAGAATTAAGCCCATAAACCACACATTGGCCCGCCACAGTTTTCAAGTGATTTTACTCTGATAAACCAACTTTAAAATGAGAAAGAGCCTCCCAAACAGAAGAAAATGGGGTGTCAGATGACCCCTGACTAATACCCCAAATAGGTTTACGTACGGACAGAACTTATACTTGTAAGTACTTAATTAGGAACTAAGGAACTCCTCTCTGAAATAGCCAAGGTGCAGCTCTTTCTGACATACCAAAACCAGTTTCTGCATAAGCAGTTAGAGAAAGCCACCTTGATAAAACATCTCTTCAAAATTCTAGGAGCACAAACTCTTTCTAGGAGGAACTTGCATTTTTCTCCTTGCATCTTTGCGATATCCATGGTCTACCAGAACACTCAAGAACTCTTGCCTTACTCTTATTTAAACCATCTCTAATTCCTGGGACTGAGCGGGAAAAACAGGTCTTTAAAATCCAAGTAAGGGACTTCCCCGGAGAAGGCAATGGCACCCCACTCCAGTACTCTTGCCTGGAAAAATACCATGGATGAAGGAGCCTGGTGAGCTGCAGTCCATGGGGTCGCTAAGAGTCGGACACGACTGAGCGACTTCACTTTCACTTCTCATTTTCATGCATTGGAGAAGGAAATGGCAACCCACTCCAGTGTTCTTGCCTGGAGAATCCCAGGGACGGGGGAGCCTGGTGGGCTACCGTCTATGGGGTCGCACAGAGTCAGACATGACTGAAGCGACGCAGCAGCAGCAGCAGCAAGGGATTTCCCTGCTGGTCCACTGTAAGACCCTGCACTATGAAGGCAGGGGGCCTGGGTTTGATCCCTGGTCAGGGAACTACTAGATCCCACATGCCGCAACTAAGATTTCCTGTGCCACAAGTAAAGATTCCACATGCCGAAATGAAGATTGAAAATCCTTTTTTTTTTGACAGATTTTTATTTTTTTCCGTCTCAGGTGTGTGTGCTGCAGCTTAGAGCCAGCACAAATAAATAAATATTCAACCCAAGCGAGTTAAACTTATTCCAATTGTTATTTATAAACTAGTGAGTTTTATATTGTAATACTTGACTTATGACTAAGTTTTTAAATGAAGCTATGAGATCTCTGGTTATATCTGTCTATATGTGTGTACATTACAGATAAATGTCTCTACTTCTGAATGGTACTGCTAAAATTAATTTGTAAAAGAGCTCTAAATTGACTTAAAGGAAATTAAGCACCTATATAAAGTCTCAAAAATATAGGAGAAACTAATCCAAATTAATTTCAGGTCACATGATCTGGTAAATATTCAGTTTTAAATTAATATTCAGTACTAAACTTAGTTTAAGTTTGCTAGTTTAATTAATACAGACTCTTTAAAGTCATCAACATTAACAGTAATACTCATACCAAGGTTTACTAAAAGTCATCTAAGATCTCATTTCCATTATAAAATTTGTCAGCAAGAAAAATAACCTAGTGTATTATGGAATTTTTATAAGTAAATTAACTGTAAATGAGATGACAGTTTTTAGGTCACTTTAGGAATAATTATATTTTATGGTCTTTTGTTAGTTGCTAAGTCATGTCTGACTCTTTGCAACCCCATGGGCTATAGCCTGCCAGGCTCCTCTGTCCATAGGATTTTCAAGGCAAGAATACTAGAGTGCCATTTCCTTCTCCAGGGGATCTTCCCAATCCAGGGATTAAATCCACATCTCCTGCATTGGTAGGTGGACTCTTTACTACTGCAACCAGAGAACCCTTGTTTTTTATGGTATGTTTACTGAAAAATAGCTTCTCCAAATATTTGGTTACTTGAAACTTTAGAGTTTTGCGAAATTATGTTAAGTGATGAAAGTTTATTGAATATCTAAATCATTCCAAAATAAAATTAGATACTGAAACATTAATTACTGAACACAGATTTCCTTTTACAGAGAAAATAAAGATACTCAGGACTATTAATAAATATGCTTGGTACCACATGGAGACATTTTCTATATGAAAGCACTTTTTTTAAGAAATTACAAACAGTATTCATCAGTTTGTCAGTCTACAGAATGCTAAAATAAAAGTTTAAAACTGCTTATTTCTTAGTTTTCACTAGAAATTAAGTTTTTAAGAGTTAAGAATTCTAGTTAATATATGTAATAGAAACTAATAAAAGTAATAAGAGAAACACCTTTGTATGCAAGGGAAAAAAACAAGCTATAAGGAACAGAAATGCATTCTGTTAAGGGATAAGAGAGTAATTTGTCCTAAAGAGAGGTTAAAAAGAGAGAAATAGAAAAAGGAGTACAGAGGTTCTTTAAAAAAAACAAAAATAGAGCTATCATATGATCCAGCAACCACATTCCTGGGTATATATCAGAGAAAACCGTAATTCACAAAGATACATGCACCCTAACATTCAGTGCAGCACTATTTACAATAGTCAAGACATGGAAGCAACCTAAATGTCCACTGACAGAGAACAGATAAAAGATATGAGATGTACACATACACACAAACACACACACACACACACACACACACACACACAATGGAGTATTACTTAGTCATCAAAAAGAATGAAATGCCGTGTGCAGCAACACGGATGGACCCAGAGATTGTCATACTAAGTATTCAAAGAAAATATCATGATATTGCTTATATGTGGAATCTAAAAACATGGCACAAATTAACTTATTTACAAAACAGAAACTGAGTCAGACATACAGAAAACAAACTTTTGGTTACCAGTGGGGAGGATAAATTGGGAGACTGGGATCGACATATAAACACTACTATATATAAAATAGGTAACTATTAATAAGGACCTCCTGTACAGCACACGGCTGAAGCGACTTAGCAACAGCAGGAAACTCTACTCAGTACTCTACAATGACCTACATGACAACAGAATCTAAAAAAGATTGCATATATGCGTACAGACTCACTTTGCTGTACAGCAGAAACTAATACAACCTCGCAAATCAACTATGCTCCAATACCACTTCTTAAAGAAAAACAGAGAGAGAAAGTATAGGAAAAAATCTAAAGGTAAAAAAGGAAGTCTTAGAATGATGTAAAAAGAAACAGAGAAAAGAGTTTTGTGCCTGGTCTGGACTGGCTAAGATAAGAATAAACTTAAGTTGAGTAAATGAATTACAATGTTAAAGGTAAGATAGTGCAAAACTAGAATTTGGCTCCCTGTTAGGAGGACAAAGTTTTCTTGGAGTATTGGTATGATTTTGATAACAGATTTTGAAGTTTTTTTTTACTTAAGTAATCTGTTGTAACTTTCTATATTTGCCTTTGAATCTTTGTCACTTTGGTTACACAGTAAGTATTGGTTTTTTTTTTTTTTGGAGTATTTTATTTTAATAAATTTAGTTTATAAACTACTTCACACCAAACATAAATGAAAAATAGTTATTGAAAAAGAAGCAAGGAAATAATGATTTAATATTAATTCCAGAAAAAAATAAGAATCTTTATTAAAAAAAAATTGTAATCAAAAGTCATTTTTTTTGGCCCCAGAGTGAAAAACTATTTGTGTAATAATAGTTGTATNGTTTATAAACTACTTCACACCAAACATAAATGAAAAATAGTTATTGAAAAAGAAGCAAGGAAATAATGATTTAATATTAATTCCAGAAAAAAATAAGAATCTTTATTAAAAAAAAATTGTAATCAAAAGTCATTTTTTTTGGCCCCAGAGTGAAAAACTATTTGTGTAATAATAGTTGTATAAACACTGACTGTTGCCTTAGCCAGTAAATTATAATTTACTATATTGAGAGATTGGGAGAGATCATAACAGGAGGTGAATTTTGTACTTCCAAATCAAAAAATCAATTTACTATTTCTATAATTATTAAATTGAGAAATGGCCATATTATTTATGGAGATATGAATATAGGAATACACATATTCTGGTGTGTATATACATGTGTATGATATGTGTATATGAATGTTGGATACACTTGTNAAGATTTTTATCTTAAACTATGGACTCAAAATTTTTAATGGAAGAAAATATATTATTACACATTTATCAATTACTGGACAGGGAAAGGTTAAGTCTAGAGTGATTTAAGACCAAAAGAAATAATCAACAGACATGACAACACAATAATTAAGAGGTTATAAAAATTTTTAAAGACTTCACATTTTCAAAAGCAAGCAGCAAATGGAATAAAATGTGCAATAAAGTACAAACACAAAAAAAGTTCATATAAATCATATGAAAATCATTTTGTCTTAATAGAGAAATATATAAAGGATGTCAGCAGACTACTTTAAAAAAGGGAAATACTGCAATCCTGTTCAGGGCAGCAAGACACATCCTGAAAGGATAGTACTAAGTGGTCCAGGCCTCCAGCAAGGTCTGGATCTTTCTTTCACTTATACATACGACTTCAGCTATGGGGTTTTCTAGCTACCATTCATACCACTGTTGGCCACTTTTCTCAGGATATAGGCACATATGTGATGCCCTTCATAATGTCAAGCAATTTCCACCATTTCCTAACTGGCNAGGGAAATACTGCAATCCTGTTCAGGGCAGCAACACACATCCTGAAAGGACAGTACTAAGTGGTCCAGGCCTCCAGCAAGGTCTGGATCTTTCTTTCACTTATACATACGACTTCAGCTATGGGGTTTTCTAGCTACCATTCATACCACTGTTGGCCACTTTTCTCAGGATATAGGCACATATGTGATGCCCTTCATAATGTCAAGCAATTTCCACCATTTCCTAACTGGCTTGATCTTTCCCCTCTGTTTCCTGAATTGCTTATTTGATAGTTCCTCAGGCAGCCATAAAACTTGCATGTTAATATGTAGCAGAATACCCTCTCTTTAAGGCAGGTCAAACGCTCTCACTCATAAATCACTTTTAATCCATTATAGACCCAAATTAGTAAGCGACACACAACATAACTGGCAAAAAGAAAGCCAGCGTGCATTATGCATTCAGCTCAGTCTCTATGAGCATTATGCAGAAGACTGCAGCAGGCTGACGCTCACAGCCCACGCACAGTACAGCAGCTCTCCCGGACTCAGAGTTTACCGTCAAGCACACACAGACACATTTGCACGTGCATACACATGGACACATTTTTTTATTGACATGAGAGTCACAAAACATAATTAGCCATTTAAAATGAAAAATTCAGTGGCATTTAATTCATTAAAATGTTGTGCAATGATCATGTCTACCTAATTCACTTTTTTTAAGAAAAAATATTTTAAAGGTAAACATCAGAAAAATGGATCGATGCTATGTAGGACATGTAAAGTAGCTTATATATGGGAGAAATACAAAATTTCACAAGTTAAGTCAAGTTTCTTATTAGACTAGACTTTAAAAAAAGAACACTCAGTGTTTTTAAGGATTAGATGAAATCCTAGTACTCTCATACACTGATGATGATGTATAAGTTGGTATAATTCATAAGCAAAATCAATTTAGCAAAAATAGCCACAGCTTCAAAACGATATACACTACTTCCATTTCACCCTTGGGACCGTATCATTAAAGAGCAATTTTAAAAACAAAGTTTTACACTTAAGATGTCTGATACAGTCTTATTAAAAATGAAGGAAGGGGAAGAGAAGAAATAAAGAAATAAAGAAACAAGCCAGCCACTCAAAAGGGAAAGCAGGGAAAACACACATTCATATAGCAGGCTGTGTAGTCATTATTAAGACTGTCCATGGGGGCTTTATAATAAACTTATAAGCATCATCTCAACCTAAGTTAAAAAAATTCAGACATATAATTTTCTACATATATAGTATGTTTTCAACTATGCCCACTTTGTGTTTAAAAAATTGCATAGTCTGTCTGAACTGAAAACAGCAAACTCTTCAAGTTATTTGTCTTCAAGGGATGAAGGGACACAGGGACCCTGAAACTCTGGTCTTGGCCTCTTAGTGACAATGTGCTGAGAGCCTAAGCTCTCACTCAAACAAAAAGGCTTTGAATCTTGGCTCTGGTTTTTGAACTCTAGACTTCTAACCATGTAAACCTGAGCAAGTAACTTATACCTCTCCATGCCTCAGTTTCTTCAACTATGGGAAGCACTCGAGAAATGTTACTAGCATCTTAATTATCTGCTATTCCTGTAACAGCCCAGCACAAGTACCATGCAGATCTTAAAGATCACACCTCCCCTAGACCATCTCAAGAGATCAAGTCAAGTCGCAGCATTCCTAACTTCATTTGATCTTAAGGATCTAGAAGTGCTTGTCATGTGTGGGTTTTATTCTCACATTCCTTTATGGAATCTAGGTGCCTTTTGAACTGTGGTGTTGGAGAAGACTTTTGAGAGTTCCTTGGACTACAAGGAGATCCAACCAGTCCATCCTAAAGGAGATCAGTCCTGGGTGTTCACTGGAAGGACTAATGTTGAAGCTGAAACTCCAGTACTTTGGCCACCTGATGCGAAGAGCTGACTCATTGGAAAAGACCCTGATGCTGGGAAAGATTGAGGGCAGGAGGAGAAGGGGATGACAGAGGATGAGATGGTTGGATGGCATCACCAACTTGATGGACATGAGTTTGGGTAAACTCCGGAAGCTGGTGATGGACAAGGAGGCCTGGCGTGCTGCGGTTCATGGGGTCACAAAGAGTCGGACACGACTGAGCGACTGAAATGACTGACTGACTGACTGGAGCACTTACCTTAAGTTGTGCTATGTGCTAAGTCACTATAATCATGTCTGACTCTTTGCAATCCTATGAACTGTAGCCCGCCAGGGTACTGCATCCATGGGATTCTCCAGGCAAGAATATTGGAGTGGGTTGCCATGCCTTTCTCCAGGGGATCTTCCCGATCCAAGGACCGAACTCACATCTCTTATGTCTCCTGCACTGGCAGACACGTTCTTTACCATTAGCACCAACAGGAAAGACTGGCATCTCTTTTTTACTATTTCCTCTCCCCATCATCTTTTTAGGGCTTTACAGGTAGCACAGTAAAGAATATGCATACCAATGCAGGAGACACACTATACTTGGGTTCGATCCCTGGGTTGGGAAGATCCCCTGGAGTAAGAAATGGCAATCCACTCCAGTATTCTTGCCTGGAAAATTCCATTGACAGAAGAGCCTGGCAGGCTACAGTCCACAGGGTGGCAAAGAGTTGGACATGACTGAGTACACACACATGTCATTCAACCCTCTTTTTAATATGGAAGAAACTGGGGAAGATATTGATTGCATTTGATTTGATTAACTTGAGTTAAAATGGAAGAATATAGAATGACGTATGGTTTTTTTTTTTTAATTTATGGTAATAACACCATGTTACAGAGTGTGAGAAATACTTAAGTCACGTGGTACAGTATTATCCAGATGTGACTACCAGTTGTGGCAAGATTTAGCTAAGATGCCAGTGGTCACCAGCAATCACCGAAGGGTGTTCTTTTACCTGGATGCTTATAATTCATCTGTCTGTCTGCAGCTCTTGTCCAAGTAAAGAAAGCAATTTTAAGACCAAATGGAATATAATAAATTATGGATACAGAATTGGTATCCTTCTGTCATTCTGCTCCAGGGCAGTGGTGACAGCAAATATCTTACTGTTAACTCAATAAAAACAGCAACGCCAGCAGCATCTCTATATACAACTGCTCAAGTTAAAAATACAGCAGGTGTTATTCTTTTGGTTCTTTCACTTCATTTTCTTAGACTAATTTATGAAAATACCCAGTGACAAGATTATGGCATGTAACAGTCAAAAGGAAATGATTAATCTTTCACCATTGTATACAACCTTTCTTTTTTTTTTTTAATTTTATTTTTAATTTTTTTTCATCTCAGGTGTACATGAGTTCCCAATCTTGAACCCCACCCCCACCTCCCACTCCATGTCAACTCTCTGGATCATCCCCTTGCACCAGTCCCAAGCATCCTGTATCCTGTACCGAATATAGACCGACGATTCGTTTCCCACACGACAGCACACATGTTTCAGTGCCATTCTCCCAAACCTTCCCCCACCCCCCCTCAAAGTCCAAAAGTCCATTCCATGCATCTGTGTCTCTTTTGCTGTCTCGTATACAGGGTTATCATCACCATGTTTCTAGATTGTATACAACCTTTCTTTCCAGGATCTCAGCATGCTTGGATGATAACACTTCTACTTTTCACAACATTAAGTGAAAGTTGCTCAGTTGTGTCTGACTCTTTGTGACCCCATGGACTGTATAGTCCATGGAATTCTCCAGGCCAGAATACTGGAGTGGGTAGCCTTTCCCTTCTCCAGGGGATCTTCCCTATCCAGGAATTGAACCGGGGTCTCCTGCATTGCAGGTGGATTCTTTACCAACTGAGCTATGAGGGAAACTCCTCACAACATTAAAGATAAAAGGGAAAAACAATCAAACAAACACCAATTCACGTCTTTTTTCTGTCTGTCCCTGAATATGACAGCAATATTAATAATGTGGCAATAACCACACTAGGTTTTCAGAAGTCTGTCCAACAGGTAACTGTGACAGCAAGGGGGTCGGCCTCCTGACACCAAGTACAGAGTCATGGACGGTAGTGTCTAAAGCAGTGTGGATGACCTCACCGTGTGCTCAGTGAGTGTTAGCAACTCAGAAAAGTGAAAAGCCAAACTTCCACCTAACACACAAGCTATTCCCTAGTCTAATTTCAAACACAGTGTCTTGGCAATAAAAACAGGAATCCCCCTCTGCCCGGCATTATTTAAAACAACAGCACATTTTACAACACAAAGATTTAAAAACGTTTTTTAGAAAGAGAGAAGCTATTTTTTTTTTTAAAGAAAGTCATGGTAACAGAAGAATGGAATTTTGTAATATAAGTATAAGAATAATGTAGGTCCCCTTATTACTCCCTTGAAGTTATATACTCTCTTTCTTTTAAGGAACCTGTATGTCATCAGAACATCCTTATGGAAAATGTTTTGTAGAAGCAGCAGCAGCAGCAGCAGCAGCAGCCCTGAAGTCAATTAGGGGCAAACAACCACAAAGAGAAAAGGAACCCACTGACTTTAAACAAAAACACGCTCTCTGCACTGATCCTGAGGACCACTCACGGGATGAGCAATGTCCAGGAGTGAGTATATCTCAGTGTGTGGTCGGGACACTCAAGAACCCCTCCTCAACCTGTGCCTGCTTCACCCACTCATATAACTGACCTGCTCCACCCACTACTCATATAACTGACCTGCTCAACCCACCTGCTCCACCCACCTGCTCATATAACTGACCTGCATATAACTGACCTGCTTATATAACCCACCTGCTCAATCCACCTGCTCCACCCACTACTCATATAACTGACCTTCCCCTTATTTGTCCCAGGCCCCAGCTCAAGACTAGGTCAGAACATCTCCACTAAGATAGCTTATCAAAGGGGTGTTGAAGGGCATGTCTCCCCCTTGCTGGTTTTCCTGATAACCAAGAGCCAACTCACATCAATTCCCCCGATTACTGGTACCCACTTCCCCATTTTCCCCAGTAACAGAGATGGTCGCCACGTCCTGCCTGCTATCTACCACATAAGGTGGTGTATCACTCCAGGACCTTGCTTCACACATGTAAGAACCTGCATCCATTAAACCACTGACATCTCTGTTGCCAACCCTGGATTTTTTCTTCAGTCTCGAGATTGAGCTTGCAGGCCTGCAGGGCCTTTTGCCCAACTGTCAGCAAAAGATAAAAATGGTGGAAAAGGAAAAAAAGATGAAGAAAGAAAGTGTGGCACAGACCCACTTCTATCATGAGACTTCTTTGCTTGCAAACTTTACCGGGCATCTTTCCCTTTTTATTACATTCTCGTCTCTGTTTTCTAGTATCCAGATCTAAGCAGTCCTCCCAAGAGCTCGACCCATATCCATCCCCCCCAGATGCCTCTGTCCATGTGGATTTCTCTGAACCCCTTTCGAGTCAATTAATTAATTGTCTTCATATTTCATTTACGGTTGCAAATGACAACGGCTTAATACCCTAAACAAACTGGGTTATATTTCAGTATTCCTGCACAGATTGTGTCTCAACTATTAGGTCAATTCAATTGCTGATTCAAAGAAATACCTACTGAATAAGGAGACAGTGTGAGTGAGAGAAAGCAAAGAAACAGAAAGAACAAAACTCAGACCCACAAAGAGAAAGAGAACAAAACAGGCAGAGACAAAAATTCTCTAGGAGAAACACTTTTATAAAGATACGAAAAAAGAGGATTAAGTCCCAATACCTGCCTCCTCTGCAGACTATATCACAAATTGCCTATGCCCGCACAAGAACACTCTTTCCCTACCGGGTGTACCCAACACACAGTGCATTCGGAAGACTCCCTAGAAAGTGAAGAAATTCTGAATGTGCCCTTCCTCAGGTTGCTTGCCTAGTCTACTGTCAGCTCATAACAAATGACGCGCACACTATATTGTCTGAAACCTGATGCAAAAGCTCAGACATCCTTTGAAAAGTCTAAAAGCTATAGACTTATCTATATATGTACACATATATATATACCTTATAAAGTGATCACCAAAACCAGGAAGGAAGAAAAATTGTTACACAGAAGAACCCAGTCTGACTCCATGTTGAAACTGTTTCTTTGACTTGTTTTTTATAATCATATATAGTGGCCTGCCTCAAAGGACCCTGCCACTCTGTTAAACTCTTTATTCAGTTCATAGAAAGATAATCTGACCCTGCCCACTTACAAATGACTGCCAAAAAAAAAAAAAAACAACAGGGAGTAAGAGAGAGAAGGCACTGGCAACCCACTCCAGTACTCTTGCCTGGAGAATCCCAAGGACAGCAGAGCCTGGTGGGCTGCCATCTCTGGGGTCGCACAGAGTCAGACACGACTGAAGCGACTTAGCAGCAGCAAAAGAGAGAGAGAGAAGAGAGTCAAAGGTTGCCCTTCCCAGAAATGTTTTGCAAGACTGAAGACCCCTTTCACTTTACTTCCTCATTGCCTCTCTCCACTCTATATTCTGCCTTTGGACTTTAGTTCCTCATTGCTTCTCTCTGGTTCTATAAAAGAACCTGAGATCCAGACCCCAACAAGACAGTTATTTTGAGACATAGTCTGCCATCTTCTCTGTCAGCCAGCTTTCCAAATAAAGCTGTATTCCTTTTCTCAACACCTCATCTCTCGTATTCACAGGTTTGTTGTTCACTGAGAAGGGTACTTGAACTCAGTAACAAGATCACCTGGACCCAAAAGCCACTTTATCAGCTCAGTTCAACCGCTCAGTCATGTCTGACTTTTTGTGACTCCATGGAATGCAGCACACCCGGATTCCCTGTCCTTCATCAAATCCCAGAGCTTGCTCAAACTCATCTCCATTGAGTCGGTGATGCCATCCAGCCATCTTGTCCTCTGTTATCCCCTTCTCCTCCTGCCTTCAATTTTTTCCAGCATCAACATCTTCTCCAATGAGCCAGTTCTTTGCATTAGGTAGCCAAAGTCCAGAGCTTCAGCATCAGTCCTTTCAATGAATATTCAGGACTGATTTCCCTTAGGATGGACTNAGTCGGTGATGCCATCCAGCCATCTTGTCCTCTGTTATCCCCTTCTCCTCCTGCCTTCAATTTTTTCCAGCATCAACATTTTCTCCAATGAGCCAGTTCTTTGCATTAGGTAGCCAAAGTCCAGAGCTTCAGCATCAGTCCTTTCAATGAATATTCAGGACTGATTTCCCTTAGGATGGACTGGCTTGATCTCCTTGCTGTCCAAGGAACTCTTCAAGAGTCTTCTCCAACACCACAGTTCAAAAGCATCAATTCTTTGTCATTCAGCTTTTTTTATGGTCCAACTCTAATATCTATACATGACTACTGGAAAAAACCATAGCTTTGTCAGCAAAGTAATGTCTATGATTTTTAATATGCTGTCTAGGTTTGCCATAGCTTTTCTTCCAAGGAGCAAGCTTCTTTTAATTTCATGGCTGCAGTCACCATCTGCAGTGATTTGTGGAGCCCAAGAAAATAAAGACTGTCACTGTGATTCTGCCTTTTCTCCTGCCCTTTAGCCACTTTATGATCTTGCCGTAAATTTCCCAATTTTAAAAATATTATCAGATGCTATGGGATAATACTGTTTTTATTACACAAATCATTAGCAGTTGATAAAAGTACCAATGTTATACAGATAAAGAAGGGACAGTGCTTTTGGCTTTGAAACATTCTTATCAAGTAAGAGTTTCAAATGAAACACCTGCTGCAGAGAAGAAATAATTTGGACTCCATGTTGGAACTGTTTCTTTGAGTTGCTTTTTCTTGCAGTTATTATAATCATACTTAATGGCCTGTCTCAAAGAACTCTGCTACTCTGTTAAATTCAAGTGCCTTTGCTCAGCTCATAAAGAGATAATCTGAGCCTGCCCATCTGTGAATGACTACAAAAAAGAAGAGACTAACACATTCCATTGATGCTTTTGAACTGTGGTTCTGGAGAATACTCTTAAGAGTCCCTTGGACAGCAAGATCAACCAGTAAATCCTAAAAATCAGTTCTGAATATTCACTGGAAGGAGTGATTATGAAGCTGTAGCTCCAATACTTTGGCCACCTGATGCCAAGGGCTGACTCATTAGAAAAGACCCTGATGCTAGGAAAGACTGAAGGTAGGAGGAGAAAGGGACGACAGAGGATGAGATGGTTGGATGGTATCACCAACTGAATGAACATGAGTTTGAGCAAGCTCCAGGAGATGGTGAAGGACAGGGAAGCATCGTGTGCCGCAGTCCATGGGGTCACAGAGAGTCAGACAGGATGGGCAATGAGCAACTGAACCAAACCAAAGGCCAGCCCTTCCAAAGGCTGGCCCTTCCCGGAGATGTTTCACAAAACTGAAGACCCTTTTTTACTTTACTTCCTCACTGCTTCTCCCTCTCTATTCTGCCTTTTGATTTTAGTTCCTCATTGCTTCTCCCTTCGGTTCTATAAAAGAACCTGACATCTAGGCCCTGACAAGATGGTTATTTTGAGACATTAGTCTGCAATCTTCTCCATCAGCCCGCTTTCCAAGTAAAGTCATATTCCTTGCCTTGTCTCTAAGATTTATTGGCTTTGCGTGCAGTGAACAGAGCGAGCTTGAACTTGGTAACATACCTATTTGAGACAAGATTAGCCTCTATACTAGGTTCCCAGAGTCAAGATCACCTGAAGCCATTTTTGTTGGGTCCTTGGCAACTTCTGCATTATTTCAGTTAACTCTGGTATTAAGGCTCACACTTTCCCCAAAGCTGAAGCTTCCTGGGTAGTCTGGAAGGTTTACATAACAAAAAAGATTACCGAATGCTACATTAGATCACCCTGGCTTCTCGCTATCTTTTAAAATGTAAAAGGACCGAAGAGGAGGCCTGTCAGTTTTTCTGTCACTTATACTTTCAAAAGGGAAGATTTATGAGAGGAAGCCAATATATATCACTTACATAGGATTTCTGTCTGCATCTTTGCAACTAGGTACAGTAAGAAGCCACTTAAAACCCAAAGCTTTCATTTCCCAGCATACCCAAAACAGCATCCAACTTCTCTACCTCTGTGACCTTTTTCCACAGCATCAACCCTTGCTTCCAGGCTTCCCTCACTCACAACCCTCCCAAGTGGAGACCACCATTCCCTCACCTTTCTGCAAGAAGATGAGAGACACCTACCTCATCTTTCTGCACACCCACCACTTCTTCAAGTCAAGAAGTCTTGTCTCTACCCAATGTATTAATGATCTTTAAGTCTTCATCACAAGAGTCTCCATTCTGTTCTAACACATATAACTCCTCAAAGAACATACATTTTCCCCCATCCTTGCTTTTTTTATTTCACCACGTTTTTCTTTGTGTAGGCAACCTCAAATTCCCTGGTGGTTAAGGTTGGCATAAGTAAATAAACAAACTACTGACAATAAGACTCCTAATACAACAGATCAGTGAATATAACCCCAAAAAAAGCAGCAGACTCACAGATACAAAGAACAAATTAGTGGTTACCAGTGAGGATAGGGAGGGGGAACAACACAGACTCGTTGGGGAGTGGGAGGTACAAACCACTGGATGTAAAGCAGGCTCAAGGATGTGTTGTACAATATGGGGAATGTAGCCAATATTTTGTAATAACTACAAGTGCAAAGTAACCTTTAAAAATTGTACTAAAATTTGAAATCCAAAAAAGAAAAAGGAAATATCTTACTTAGAAACTATGGCTTGATTTAAAAAAAAGACTTCAAGACATATATAAATCTTCAGCTCTAAACAAAATCACCTAGGTATCACACAGACATGTCAAAATCAACATTTATAAAATGGAACTCTTAAAAAAAAAAAAAAAAAAGGAACTGTTTTTCCTTTCCACCCTGCTCTACAGATTCTATTTCCTGTTGTCCAAATTGGAAGCCTCAATACATGCATGTTATCAATACTTGCCTTTCTAGTAGGATCCACAAATAATCAGGCACTAGGGCCTGTTCATTACATAATCAACATATAGCTGACTCTGCGTCCCTGCTGCCTTCATTTTGGCTCTCACCACCTAACACCTGAGTTACCTCAGTAGGCTCCTCTGGGTCTCCCCACACGTGGTCCATTTCCATATAGCCACCAGTTATCATTCTAGAACAGGTCAACCATGTCCCACTTCAAAACCACTTAAGGTCTGACAAGTTTCACCCCAGTACTATTGCACCCACCTTTAATCCACACACTAGCCCCCACCCAACAAGTACTCACCATTCTCTACCATGTATTAAAGTGGAGAGTCTGACTCACATTATTCCCTGTGCTGAAATGTCTTTCCCACTCACACTCTTCGATGGCCAGTGAAAGTGTTGTGGCCTCTCCCTCTGGTTCCATGGCACTTGTTCTATCACTTACCTACCACACGCACCATAATCTACTGCAATTATTCATTACGCTGTCCCTTCTCAGTCCTGAGGATAAAAGTTACTTATTTCCTAAATCCAGCAACAGATTTGGCCCACAGCAGGCACTCAGTGTTTGCAAACCGAATTAATTAACATGCAGATGGCCAACAACCTCACTCTAATTCAAAAGCAAACAAAATTGAATTTTTTTCTCCTTCAAAGAGATAACACAGAAAATCGTACTAAAAAATCAGATGTACTTGAATTAATTTTCATGAGGCACAAAGAATTTAATTTAAAATCTACATTACAAAAATTCCTCATCAATAAAACCACCACCCATAATAGTAAGCATTTTTATAACATTTGGTTACTCAACACATATTTTTGGGAGCATTTTTATGCCAGTCACTCTGATGGATACTGGAAACCTTCTATAGATGCTGGGAGCTCCTTCATTCCAAAATGTCAAAATATTCTCCTGTAAACTATCTCACTTAGCCTCCCATGAGGGAGGCAGAACGGTTATTTTAACCCCCTATTGACAGGATAGGAAACTGAGATCAGGCAGTGTATGTGGTTGACCAGGGTCAAAGCCAGTAGAACAGAAATGCAGAACACACACAGTTACCTTCCGATACGAGGTCCACCACTTCCTCTACTATTAAATCTGTAAACTTGCCCTAGCACTCTTATCCCCTCTGAAGAAGGGACGAAAAGTTAATTTTAGTCTTGGTCTTAGTAAAAGTGTCGAGAATTGAAGTTACAGGTGCACAGCCAAGGGTCAAGACTAACCTGTTCTCCTTGCGCACTGCCACTTTGTCTCCTCCTGGTATCAGCTTCTTCTGTTCAATCACACCATAGCTTTCTCGACAAATCTATATTTAAGGGGGAATAAAGAAACGTTTCGATTTTGTTGACTACTTATCTCTCTAGACCCCAAATGACTGAGAAGCCTTAGGAATGAATGTAGCTTAATTACTACTTACATTACCGCAGAAGATTCTTGGGAGGAGAAAGAATCAGAGAACATTGGCACTTTATAGGATAGTTTTAAGATAGGGAGTTGCCAATAAATGCAATCAAAGAGAAAATAAATTATATGTATAGGAGTAAAGGGGCTTTCCTGGTGGCTCGGTGGTTAAGAATCCACTTGCCAATGTAGGAGAGACATGGGTTTAATCCCTGGGTCGGGAAGATCTCCTGGAGAAGGAAATGGCAACCCACTCCAGCATTCTTGCCTGGGAAACCCCACGGACAGAGGAGCCTGGAGGGCTACAGTCCATGGGGTCGCAAAGAGTTGGACACAACTTAGTGACTAAACAACAGCCGCAAACAACAACATAGGAGTAAAGAGGAATAATGCTTCAGTAATTTTCTTAAGTGTATAGATTAATCACCCATTCATTCATTTATTCAACACATTTACTGAACTTCAGTAATATTCAGGATACTTTGACTATCATATGATCCACCAATTCCATTTCTGAGTATATCGAAAAAGAACAAAAATACTAATTCAAAAAGATACATGCACCCCAATGTTCAAAGCAACACTATTTACAATAGCCAAGGTATGGACAGAATCTAAGTGTCCGTCAACAGATGAATGGATAAAGATGAATGGCTTATGTACACAATGGAATACTACTCAGTCATAAAAAAGAAGGAAACTGTGCCATTTGCGGCAACATGGATGGACTTGAAGGGTATTACGCTAAGTGAAATAAGTCAGACCAGAGAAGACAAGACCAAGGAAGACAAGTACAGACCAAGACTGTACGATGTCACTTATAGGTAGAATCTAAAAGATACAACACACTAGTGAATATAACAAAAAAGAAGCAGACTCACAGATTTAGAGAATAAACTAGTGGTTACCACTGGGGAAAGGGAAGAGGGAAGAGACAATACAGGGGTAGGGGACTAAGACACAAACTATTAGGTATAAAATAAGCTATAAAGATATATTGTACAACACAGGAAATACAGCAAATATTTTATAACAACTATCAATGGAGTTTAACCTTTAAAAATCGTGAATCACTGTACTGTACACTTGTAACTAATATTCTACAACAATTATACGTTGATTAAAAAAAGATACTATGATTAAAATAGTTTGGTTCAGAGAAGTCTCTGAATTTGTTCTTTGATTTGGAGAAAAATGATGCTAATTAGGACTTGTAAGCATGATAAAAGAGACAGCTACGGTTGTAAGTAAAGAAAATCCTTACCGTGAAGTTGAGACAGAAAGCCTCCTCAATATCTTCCCCAGGGTAATCTAACAGTTCTTGAAGACTCCTAATCACAGTGTGACAGAGAAAAGAAAAGAGGTGCATCACACACGGCAATAGTGCTTCTATCCCAGTCACACGTCCAGATTATTTGCAAGGAAATGCTACAAAAGAACATTCTTGAATGAACATAAATCTAGACTGAAAGTCACGGTAAACATATTTTGAAAAAAATGTCAAAGCAGTTGACTTGTAAGATGCTGATTAATTGTTCTCTGTTCCTACTGACAAACCTTACTGAATTTATGAAGAAAATCAGACAGCTTTGTATCTGACACACTTATGTCAACCCTAGTATACTTTGGAAGTAGATAAGTGAGGAGATGATCCTGCAGTGGTCCTACAGACTGGCTTTATCTGTATGCATTAGAAGGATAATCCTCCCATCATAAAAAACAAGCTTCAAAGTTGCTGTGTGCACTTAGGAATCTAGTCTTACTTGTTAATGCAAGGGGCTCTGTGTGCAAAGCACTCTATTAGCTGCCACACTGAAGCACACCGAAACCTGTTTATGCCAGCAATGGTCGTATCGCAGCTGTCATGAGAATACATTCTCATGACTAGACTTCAGTCACACTTTTCAGTGAGCTCAGAGTCTGGCAATTCCATAACGAGTTGCCCAGAAAGAAAATTTTTCGTGTAGAATTTAAATCTTTTTTCACTTAACCAGCCAAAATCATTACTTCAAATATATCATTCTCAGCCAGGTTGACAAGGAAAACAGGACACATTTCTGTCACTCTCAGTTACCAAAAAAGTAACCCTGCCTGGTCTCCTCTGCCATTTTTTAATATTCCTTCTAAATTTTCTTTACCTCTCTCTGTACCTCGCTCCCCTGCCCCACGTCCTTTGTGATTTCTCTGTACTGATGTCCTATACTGGTGGTGTGACCATCTCATCTCCAGAGAGCACCTTAGAGACGACCCTTTCTCTATCTCCATCTTAAAATCAGTACTCTTTCTCTCTATAAAAAAAGGGATGTTAACTCCTGAGGAAGTCAAAAGAACTGTTGTGTTTCCACAAAGCCAAGGATATGGTATCTTTTAATAAATTAAATTTCACCTTATGCTACCTAAAATCAACACACAGAAACTCAAAATAAAAGGAGCTTTTTAGAGACAGAAAGAAAATGACTAAAACCATGTCTCTACTGTCCTGGAAAATAGTATGGAGGTTCCTCAAAAGGCTAAACATAGAGTTACCTGGGAGCAATTCTACTCCCAGGTATGTACCCAAGA
This sequence comes from Neotragus moschatus, assembly GCA_006410615.1. Classification (NCBI taxonomy): domain Eukaryota; kingdom Metazoa; phylum Chordata; class Mammalia; order Artiodactyla; family Bovidae; genus Neotragus; species Neotragus moschatus. The sequence continues at coordinate 440,743 of SJYA01000921.1, forward strand.
GAAATGAAAACTTATGTCTACACAAAAGTATGTAAAAGTATCTGTAACCGCACTATTGCTAACAGTCAAAATGTAGAAACAAGGCAAATGTCCATCAGCTGATGAATGGATAGACAAAATTTGGTATATCCATACAACGAAATATAATTTGACAATAAGAAGAAACACTGATACACGTTACAGCTCAGAGGAACCTTGAAAACATGCTGCGTGAAAGCAGCCAGACACCAAAAACCACATATTGTATGATTCCATTTTTGCAAGATATTCAGAAGAGGCAAGTCTACAGAGACAGAAAGTAAATTAATGGTTGCCTAGGGCTCAGGGAATGAAGAAGTTGGGAATGTCGACTAAAGAATACCAGGTTTCTTTTTCAGGTGATGAAAACATCCTATAATTGATGGAGTAAAGGCTGCAAAACTCTGTGGATACACTAAAAATCACTGAATTATATACTCTAATTGGGTGAATTGTGCAGAATGCAAATTATATCCCAATTAAACTAATTTCTAAAAAAGGCTCCATGAGATAACAGAAAAAATACATATACTGGTCTCTGCCCCCAGTTCCTCAGCACAGAGCTCCCCAAATCCTTGTAAATTCCTCTGGGATGAGGGCACCTGTGGGATCCAACTCTATCTCCAGGTAGACAGTCTCAGAACTGAGATACGTTGCAGGACACCCAGCTGGCATCATGCAGAATTACTTGGACATGTGGGCGAGAACCTCACACACATTTGGTGACCAGAAGTACCACACATGTGGTCATAGTGTGNCACCTGTGGGATCCAACTCTATCTCCAGGTAGACGGTCTCAGAACTGAGATACGTTGCAGGACACCCAGCTGGCATCATGCAGAATTACTTGGACATGTGGGCGAGAACCCCACACACATTTGGTGACCAGAAGTACCACACATGTGGTCATAGTGTGAAAGTCAAGGAGACACAGAAAACAGAAATACAAAAGGATGGGGAAATCTGGTAACTTAAAAAAAAAAAAACACAGGCTCTCTTTTCAATACTTTCTCTCCCACTATTTATGGACCATGACAAATCTCAAAGTCCTTATATTCTGTTCAGGATAAGAAAAGCAGAGATTGGATTCCTGGGCAGCTATGACTTCCCTTTTCTTTTTTCTCCTTCTGTCCCTAAAGTGACCCAGGAATTGTTTCAAGCCAGCAGCTGTGGACCCCCATCTTAAGACAAAGCATACACAGCACAATCGAATGAGAAACTCTAACTTATACACGTGATGTTTTCAACCTTTAATCTCAGTACCAAGAGCAGTTTTCCATGCCAGGCTCCCATCTTTCAGCTCTGTACCTTCCTTCCGTGGGTGACAACTCTTTCAAGTCTTCCAGGCCAGGCTTCACGTTCAGTAGCTTCTTATAGAGAGCCAGTGGGAAGTGCAGGTCCACCACAGTGGAGTTGTAAATGGCAAGTCCGCAGGTTATGCCAATCAAGTGAAACCAGTTGTGCTCTACAAAACACTTTCAGCACATGCGCAAATGTGTTAAAAAGAAAAGCAGTGCTCGCACCCTCAAATCCATCTGTGATTTACCTTAAAACATTTTCAGAATGAAAGAATAAAGATCTATAATATTGTTACCTTCTGAAACAGAGAAATATCCCTAACAAAAGTGTAACTGTGTATGTTTGTGAATGATATAAAAGAGGTTAAAAAAAAAAGATGTCTCTAGAAATTACTAGAATAGTTACAAAATTAATATATGCCCATTGTTTAACATAAACACGAGCACAAATACAGAGTAATCATTTGTTTTATAACAGTGATTTTTATCAGAGGTGGATGAGAACTGCAATATTTAGAATAAAATATTAAAAAAAAAAGTTCAACTGTCCCCCAAAGATGCAATGTAAACAAAGTTAAGCATTTACAGCTCTCCTATGATACAGAGAACAGCTTATCTTCATTTAGAGCACTGGTGTCCAACAGAACTTCCTGCAGTGATGGAAACATTCTATTCTGTCCTGTCCCAGATGTCAGCCACTATGTGTGTCTACTGAGCACCTGAATGGTGGTCGGTACAACTGAGGGAATGTGAAATGCTCCAGGCAAGAATACTGGAGTGGGTTGCCATTCCCTTCTCCTGGGGATCTTGCCAAACCAGGAATCGAATCAAGGTCTCCTGCATTGCAGGTGGATCCTTTACCATCTGAGAAACCAGGGAAGCACAAGTATTATTTAATTTTAACTAAATAAAATTGAAATTTAAATAGCCACAAGAGGCTAATGGCAGGACAGTGCAGATATAGTCTGCTTAAAATGAGAATGCCTTTTAAAACTTAGCTCTCCTACTGCATTTTCAAAAATAAACTGTGTACATCTGTGGGAGTATCTATGCACATACTATCACTGTTATTAAAATAAGATATATTTGACAGTTATTTTTTATATGTCATAAAATCAATTTCTTCATCATACTCTTTTTACCCTTTGAGGATTTACAAAGATTGGAGCTTACCTACTACAAATGGAAACGGGAATGATGGGCAACAAAGTGCAACTGTGAGGTCTTGGTAACAGGTGAAACATGAAGACTGCGCCCACTCTTTATGCACACTAAAGGATTATCTTTGTTAGAGCTCCCCTTTGCAAACGTCAGAAAGCTAGAGACTGGTCTGACAACAAAAAGGAAGTTTAGTTCAATCCATCTGTTGAATGATGACATTACTAACTTACCGTATCTGAAAACCATAAGAGATTTGAATCCTGGTAGTAGGTAAACATTCCATAGATGGGATTCAACAATTCTTTTAACAGTAAAAGAAAGAACTCCTTTGTGACGCCACCTGCATCCACTGCTTCTTCACCATCAAAAATGACCTTAAAATAATGAAAGCAGAATTAGTACTTCAGGGAAATCATTGTCATTTTCTGGTTTTTGGTTTTTTTGCAAATTCTTTGCAAAGTCAGGACAAAGACAGGAAGATGTAACAGAACAGATTGCCGCAATGAAATTGCAAGGTGTATCTGTTGATTATTAACAAGACACTTAACAATCACACAAAATTTTACTGGGCACTTCAAGGGATATAGACAAAGTGAGAATTTTACCAGATGTCCACAGAAAGTTGACCATCAATTTGGGGCAGAGAGGCAAACATTAAAAAAAAAAAAACCAATTCAAGAATATATTTTCAAAGAGTCAGATACACTGAGAGGTAAATGTTCTGGCACACAGAGAAAAGCAATGACTAACCTGAGTAAAGAGAGCAATCTCTCTCAGTAGGGGTCTTAAACTATCTGATGAATATGAAAGGGAAGAGAGCAGCAGTTCAAGCAGACACATCAATGAGGGGCTATAAAGAGACCCATTACAGAGCTGTAGAGAGCACGCTGGACCCAACCACAGTAACAACTACAGCAAACCAAAGAACAAGATTTATTAAGAGTTTTCTACATGCCAGCCACTTAAATTCTATTAACCTAATCCTCAGAATAGTCTTACACACAGAAATCACTATTATCATCCCCACTTTACTGGAAGAGCTCAGGCACAGAGCTAAAAATAAAAAGCACTTTAAAAAGCTTATCCTGGGAAATTCCCTGGCAGTCCAGTGGTTAAGACTCTGCACTTCCCCTGCAGGGGACACAGGTTTGATCCCTGATCAGGGAACTAAGATCCCACATGCCACATAGTGTGGCTAAAAAAAGGAAAGAAAAATTATCCTGAACACTGTGCTCAAGGTTGCCTAGAGCAGGAGGAGAGTAGGACTCCAATTATGCGGATGCCAGTAGAAGATTTAACTCAGACATGCTACCAGGCAAAAAGAGTCTCATCTGAATTAGTGACTGAAAACAGGCGGCAAAGAGAGCACCTTCTGTTTTGCAATATCAAAAATCTATCCCAGAAGTTCTAGGGAGAACTCCCAGGCAGACTGATGAGACTGATGCTACCTACTGAAATTCTGAAAAGGATGACAGTATCACGGATACCATCAGTTTCTTTTCTATTACATTTCTGGAGTTTACAACAGGATTGGAAACAGGAAAAGTCTTCTGAAGGGAAAGGTAAATCATCTAAAACTTCAATAATTCACTAAATTTTGACTGAGCAGCTGCTGTGTTCCAAGCATTGTGCTAAGCCCCAAGAACACACCAAGTGGTAATACAAACACGCAGAGTTTATGAGGAAAGACAATTTCTTAATCATTTCAGAGTACTACAAAGAGCCAATCAGGACAGATGACCAGCTCCCCAGAAAATTTCACTATTTTTCCGTTTTTTTACCTTCTTCCTCTTAAATTTTTGACATCCAAAGACTTCCTAGATGCTGGCTTGGTAGTTTTACCTAAGTGAAGCTTTAGCAGTGCAACTGTTTGTGTGGTTTTGGCAGAGTGGGAACAGGTACACGGAAAAGAGCAAACAAAGAAGGCGCTATGCTGCTGCTGCTGCTGCTGCTAAGTCACTTCAGCTGTGTGCGACCCCATAGACCGCAGCCCACCAGGCTCCCCCGTCCCTGCAATTCTCCAGGCAAGAACACTGGAGCGGGTTGCCATTTCCTTCTCCAATAATAATCCACTGGCATTTTTCTCTGATGTCATGTTGAGATGGTCTGTTTGGTGACTAGACAGAAGGAGGTGAGTAAATTCTTGTAAAATGAATGAAAGAAATAATGAATGGCTGTACTCCAAGATTTTAATAAGATCTGTGCTGCTTCATCTGACGCTGTTTAAAGAAACCCAGGAAGGTTATTTAGATAAATATACTGAAGTGCTCACTTTGAGAGGCTTTTTCAAATCAATATCAGAATGAATGCTCAGCTCTCTCAGGGCATCTCCAACAAGGTTGCTCCTGCGAACATGAAGGACCAGGAAGGGGCTTCTGGCCAGCAGAGGCTCCAAGGTGAGCAGCATGAAGACGTTCTGCAGATTGGCCCCATTGACCGCCACCTGGAACGGCACGCCCAAGAACACAGTTATCACCCAAGAGTGCACCTGTAAGTGGAGACAGCTGTCACCGTGCCTTTGGACCACGGTTGCGTACAGGGCAGGGCAGACACGCTGCATCTCCACCTTGTTCTTTATTTTCCTCCTAACTCTTCCAATAGCTTTTCTCAGTCATGTTTACAAAACACACAGATCTTTCTAATAGGAACCCAAAGAGATTAACTGAAACACTTTATGAACCATATGATCCATAACTCATTCCAGGAAAATGATTTGGATTAAGCAGATTAAGACTGAAATAATATCTTAGTAAAAGAAAGTGACGATGGACAGTGGGTAAAAATGTTGACTTTCGAATTAGCAGGAAAAGAAACCCAATAACCACTTGCTAAACAGCTTTACTTTTTGAAAAATGTCCATTTTCTCTGGAAAAGCTTTAAATTGTCAATATGATGGATATATCACTGTGAAAACAGATATGTAGAGATAGATATAAATAAAAGCTAGAGACACAGTCAGAAAGATAGGGAAAGCGGGAGAGAGACGAATGAAGTTACATATCCACCAGCAAGGTTTGGACCGCTGGTTCACAAACATCTTTGCAGGCTTGCCAAAACCAATTATATTTTACAATAAAAACAAATTTAAATTAAACAGATCTCTCTAATTTAAGTTTTGGCTCAATAAAGAACTGCCAAGCTCCATTTAATAACATATCAAGGGTCAGCAAACAATGGCCCACTGACTGAATCCAGCCTGCTGCCTGTTTTTATACAGCTCTTGAGCTACTAATAGTTTTAACATTTTTAAATGGTTAAACAAAAATAATAAAAAGAATATTTCACACATGTGAAAATTATGTAAAATTAAAATTTTGTGCTGCAACAGAGTTTTATACTTGAGACCATATGGCCCACAAAGGCAAATATTTACTATATGATACTTTATGAAGACACCTGTCAACTTTCAGTTTATCTAAATGTCCCTTCACTTGTATTTGCTTTATTCAATAGAGAATTGCTGAAAAGTTTTCTATAGGTTCTAAAAGTTATACTACAACTTTACCCAAATGAACCTTCTCCTATTAGGAAAAAATTACAACTGAATGTATAAAATAAAAGAAACCCGTAATAGGAAAAAATAATTTTTAAAATATGTTACCTGCATCTGTAGTTCAGCATCAGTTTGTAACATTTTGGTCTTGGCTTGGGCATCAAAGATAAAGGGGTAGGAACAAAGCGTTACAGCATCCTAGAATGAAACACATTATTGGCAATATTACAGTATTCCACAGAGAATACTGCTAGAAAAATACATTAACAAATTTTAAAGTATCACTTACCTGCATTATAGATGGTCGAGCCTTCTGTGTAAAGAAAAATAAAGTCTCTTAGTTGGATTACAAAACTTGAACTTTTTATCCCCTACAAATAACAAAACAAATAACAAAATAGATAACCTATCTGACTATTTGGCCATGGAACTAACACCATTTAAACAGCTGACTGGAGTTATGATGGAATAGACCAGTTGTTTTGATAAATATAGACTGAGAAAAACACTTAAAACAACTTCAGAAAAATTTAAAGGACCTTTACAAAAACAGCATTTCACTGACTCCATAATTTGCAGCATTAATAGAATTTTCATTTATAAGAAATCTAATACCAAACAGGAGCTTTACAACCATGACGTTAGAGGTTCATCTTGCTGGGTACAGTGGATAATGCAATTTATTTGTCAGCATGTTAAGCGTACCTCTTACAAACATACACGTACACACAGTTACTCTTGGGAGAAATCAAATATTTAGAAAGTCGTCCCTGGCTTGGCCTACAGAAGATATTCCATCAATATGTAAACGAAATCTGAATACACTTTTAAAGAAGGGAATAACAGATAAGCATACTGCATTTCATTGCTCTTCACTTTATTGCATTCCACAGATACTCTTTTTTCTTTTAAAAAATAAACTGAAGTTCTGTGGCAACGCTTAGTCTTATACCGCTATCAGCACCATTTTCCCAGCAGCATTTCCTCCCCTTATGTCTCTGTGTCACATTTTGGTAATCCTCGCAATATTTCATACTTTCTTATATCATTTGTTATGGTGACCTGATCAGTGACCTTTGATACCACTACTGCAAAAAGATTACAACTTGCTGAAGGCCCAGATGATGGCTAGTATTCTTGTTTAGTAATACACTATTTTTTAGTTAAGGTTTGTACATTGTTTTTCTAAACATAATTCTATTGCATATTTAATAGAATATAGTATAAACATAACTTTTATACGCACTGGTTAACAAAAAAAATTGTGTGACTTGTTTTATTGCAATATTTGCTTTATTGTAGTGGTCTGGAACCAAACCNCTCCCAGTACACAGTGAGCCCTCCTTATCCACATGTTCCACATCTGCAGATTATACCTGGCTCAGATGGAAAGTGCTGGGAGAAAAATGACAATTCCAGAAGGTTCCAGTAAGCACAACTTGAATTTGTCACACACTGGCAACTATTTACATAGCATTCACACTGTATCAGGTATTACAAGTAATCGAGAGATGATTTAAAGTACTTGGGAGGATGTTCTTAGGTTATATGCAACTAATATATCATTTTATATGAGGGACCAACGACAGAAGATGAGACGGCAGGATGCCATCACCGACTCGATGGACATGAGTTTGGGTGAACTCCAGGAGTTGGTGATGGACAGGGAGGCCTGGCATGCTGCGATTCATGGGGTTGCAGAGAGTCAGACACGACTGAACGACTGAACTGAACTGAGCATGGAGAGTTTTGATGTGGGGGTAGGGACTCCTGGAACCAATCCTCCATGGATATGGAGGGACAACTATACCTAGTAAATACTAGTATTTTTGTTGGTACAATGTAGTTATTCCAGACATCAATCCGCAGCTCTGTCTGTATTTCTTAGCTCTCTCCCACTCTAGTTCTCCAATTCTTCCCTACTGTCCTCTCCCTGTAACCCCCACCACAAACCATGAAAAAGCCCAGTTTTGGAGGTTAGGCTGATCTCCCTTCTGGAGGGCAGGGTTATCAGCAGGGTACGATAGCTGGAAAGAAATTACTGTTGGGAACCAGAGCCAAAGCAAGAGAGTTGGTGATCCAGAAGACCCCCACCGCAGGGGAGGACTGAGGTGCTGGCTCTGTGGAATGTGAACAAGGGAAGGGTGTTCAGTCAAAAGCAGCACCAGGCCTATAAGAAAGTCTGTTTATGTGTCTACAAATTTTATTTTTTTACAAGTCTGAGATTTTGTATTTAAAATATAACGGTTTAATTTCACAGATTTTTATTTTGTAGATGCTGGATATTTTAGAAGTGGTATTAGTACTGGCATTTCCAGATTACATGAACTAAATACTGAAACAGCAATATTATGATTCTGCTTCCCGACTGCTTTCCCTGGAAAGATGTATATGAACTGGTAAGATACGTGACCCTCTCCTGAGAGGCTACTTGGCCTGGGCCATTCATTCCCCAAAGTGAGTCTCCCAAACCTAAAACTAGCAAAGTACTACTGGTGGATCACCTTTCAAGTGTTCCTGCTTGAAATGGGGTGGCACTGTCACCTTAAATCATTTTTCTTAAGGATATGAAACAGAAGCAATGAATAAATACATCATACAGAACTGGAGAGCTGGGGAGCTGGGAATATCTTTTTATATTCCAAGCCAGTCTTTCCTAACTGTGGCTGTGACTGAGGAGAAGAGTCACCACATGAGCGCCTGTCGTGCCAGGGAGGGAGCACGGGAGCCTCTGCCTCAGGGCCCGCCTGCCACCAGGTGCTCCTGTACCCTCAGTGGGCACGCCTGGCCCCCACTGCCACTGGCGTGCAGGCAAACACAGCTGTGCACAATCCTGGCACCTGGAACCAGAACACGGCCCGTACAACACATACAGCCAATGTCACGTAGACTCTAGTCTATTTTTGAAGCACTTCCCTTGTATCACTGACTTTCTCACTTGTGCTGCCCCACAGGAGCCCGCGGCATCACTCATTCTGCGCTCTGTTTATCTGGTTTCCCAGGGTAGATGATGGCAGTTTATTAATTGAAATAATAAACTAAACTAAACTAAATTTAATTGAAATAAGCCACTACCCTCTCTTCTTTAAAATAAACAAATCAGTCACTTTAGAATATTTCTCTCGTACACCACAGCTCTTTGCACACACGTGTTGTGTCCCTTTGTAATTCCTTTTTCACTAGGAGAATCCCAGGGACGGAGGAGCCTGTTGGGTGCTGTCTATGGGGTTGCACAGAGTTGGACGTGACTGACGCGACTTAGCAGCAGCAAGCATGTCACAGAGGCAGCCACCATATCCCATAGGTGTCGCCATTCCCAGTGACTAGCCGGTATGTGATATACATTAGGTGCCTAAGACTGCTTACTGAAAAATAGCTACTAAGGCTTATGACCAGGCTTCCCTGGTAGTTCAGCTGGTAAAGCATCTGCCTGCAAAATTCAGGAGACCTAGTTTCGATCCCTGGGTTGGGAAGATCCCCTGGAGGAGGGCATGGCAACCCACTCCAGTATTCTTGCCTGGAGAATCCCCATGGACAGAGGAGCCTGGAGGGTACAGTCTATGGGGTTGCACAGGACTGACACAACTGAGCAACTAACACTTCACTTCAGGACTTATTAAGTACTTGGCAAAGTAAGGCCTTTCCATGCTTTTTCCCATTTAATTCTCACAATATTGTTAGAATTCACATTTCTAAATGAGGATGCTAGGCTTACAGAAATTAAGGAACTTGTGTAAGGTCATATATGTAGTAGGCCTGAGCTGAGACTGAAACCAGTTCTTTTTGACTACAGTAAAGCACGTGCTCTGAACTGTAAACTATACTGCCTTGGCTACTACACCAAGCTAAAAAAGTTTAACACATAAAACTCATGTAGTGTGAGATACACACACAGACACAGAAACATGTACATACACACGGTAAAATATTATTTAGTAATAAAAAAAGCAGGTAGTCCTGCCATTTACAAAAATATGGGTGAAACTAAAGGACATTATGCTAACTGAAATAAGCCAGACAGAGAAAGATAAACACTGTATGGTATCATTTATATGTGGTATCTTAAAAAAAAAAAAAAACCCAATCTCTCAGAAATAGAAGAAGAATGATGGTTGCTAGAGGATGGGAGGAGAGAGGTGGGTGGAGGAGGAGATGGGAAATGTAGGTCAAAGGGTACAATCATTTCCCTTACAACAAGTAAGTTCTAAGAAACTAAAGTACAGCAGGGTGACTACAGTTACACAGTATTATATACTGGAAACCTGATGAGAATACATCTTAAGTATTCTTAAGACACACAGGAAACAAGTTAACTCTGTGAGGTCATGGATGTGATAATCAACTTGATCTTTGTAATCATTTCACAATGTATATGTGCATCAAATCATCACACTGTACACTTCAAATATTTACAATTTTGTTTGTAAATTATACCTCAATAAGGCTGGGGAAAATCCACTTATTGTTCATTACTATCATTTAAAAGTGTTTAAGCTCATAAATAGGTCTATGAATGTATGGTCAATCAAAAGGAGGCAAGATCACACAATGGGAAAAGGACAATCTCTTCAATAAATGGTGTTGAGAAAACTGGACAGGCATGCACAAATGAACAAAATGACCACTATCTTACTTACTATACATAAAAATTAGCTGAAACTGGATCAAAGTCTAGAATGTAAGATCTGAAATCATAAACTCATAGATGAAAACAGAGGTAGTAAGCAACTTGATATCAGTCTTGGCAGTGATGTTTTGGATCTGATTTCAAAAATCAAAGACAAAAAAATCAAAAATAAATAAGGGAACTAGATCAAACTAAAAAGCTTCTGTATAGCAACCATCAACAATATGAAAAGGCAGCCTCAAGAATGGAAGAGGTATTAGCAAACAATATGTCTGATAAGGTGTTAACAAAATACACAAAGAATTCATACAACCCAATATAAAAAAAAATTAAACAATGGGCAGAGAACCTTAACATTTTTCCAAAGTCAACCCACAGATGGCCAATAGGCACATGCAAAGATGCTCGACCTCACTAATCATCAGGAAAATGCAAATCAAAGCCATACTGAGATATCACCTCACATCTGTCCAAATTGCTTTTAACAAAAAATACTATTTGGGGCAAGGATATAGAGAAATGAGACTCCTCATGCATTGCTGGCTGGAATTTAAACTGGTATAGTCACTATGGAAAACTGTATGAAGGATCCTCAAAAAATTAAAAATAGAATTACCATATGATCCAGCTGTTCTACTTCTGGATATTTATCCAAAGAATACAAAAAACACTAATTCCAAAAGATATATGTACCCCCATATTCAGAGCAGCCTTATTACATTAGCCAAGATATGGAAACAACCTAAGCATCCATAGATATGTGGATGGAGAAAGAAGGTAAGGCACACACAGGGGAATATTACTCATGGAACCAAGCATGACGTTATGGGGCTTTTCTAGAACAGACCCCTCCCACCATCCTCTGTTTTAGCTCCTTTCTGAAGGACCTAGATAATGGTACCTGGAGCACATTTCCTGAGCTGTGCAGCAGATACTAAAATCCCCACCAAATGCAAGAAATTACTACCTGACGACCCTGAGCACACAGCCCCAGACGTCCTGGAGTCCGAGGATTGACGATGACACTGCCCTCTTCCTCACCATCAACCAGATTTGTGCACGGGCTGACTACACACCCTGCAACCCCCTTCCCTCCTGTGGCCATTAAAATGCTTTCCTGGATCCCACCGGGGAGTTCAGGTGTTTTGAACATTAGCTGCCCTGGGCTCCTTGCTTGGCACTTTGCAATAAATGCTGTATTTTCCTTCTCACAACCTGGTATCAGAAATTGGCTTTACTGAGTGAACCAACAGTAACACTCAGNTGCATGGGCTGACTACACACCCTGCAACTCCCCTTCCCTCCTGTGGCCATTAAAATGCTTTCCTGGTGCATGGGCTGACTACACACCCTGCAACCCCCTTCCCTCCTGTGGCCATTAAAATGCTTTCCTGGATTCCACCGGGGAGTTCAGGTGTTTTGAACACTAGCTGCCCTGGGCTCCTTGCTTGGCACTCTGCAATAAATGCTGTATTTTCCTTCTCACAACCTGGTGTCAGAAATTGGCTTTACTGAGTGAACCAACAGTAACACTCAGACAAAAAGAATGGAATCCTGCCATTTCCAACAGCTTGGATGGACCTTGAAGTGAGTCAGACGGAGATAAGCGCAATACAATTTCACTTATATTTGGAAGTGAATAATTCCAAGATTTGCTTGGAATCTAAACAAGCAAAACCATAGATAAGAGACAGGTTAGGTGACTGCCAGAGGGAAGAAGGGATGGAAGGTGGGCAAAATGGGTGAAGAGGGTCAAAGGTACAGACTTTCAGTCATAAAACAAGTCACAGTAATATAATGTACAGCATGGTGACTACAGATAGTAAAACAGTACTGCATAGTTTAGTTGCTAAAGTTGCTAAGAGAGTAATTCTTAAAAGTTATCTAAGAAAAAAATTTGCAACTATGTGTGGTGACAGACAGTAACTAGACTTACAGTGATCATTTCAGTGTGTATAAATATCAAGTCATTATGGTATACACACTTGAAATAATATACTGTGACATGTCAATTATACCTCAAAAAATTAAAAAAACAAATACATGAAAAAGCTTCAGCATTTTAGGTTAAAATCCAAGATATCAAGAAATTTAAACTTTAATTTCTAATACTATTATATAACAGAAAAAATTCCACAGAAATCACAAAAGGTCAAGTTATTTTACCCAATTTTGTATCTTTCTGTAATAACCTTAATTACGGAAGAGGAGATGAGCAGCTGGTATTTAAGGCTTATATTTATCAAATATTAAGAGAAAGGAACAATTAAAAAAAGTTATAGAAGTTGCTCACTTAAGTACTTCATTCAGAGACCACAGTCATGNAAAAAATTCCACAGAAATCACAAAAGGTCAAGTTATTTTACCCAATTTTGTATCTTTCTGTAATAACCTTAATTACGGAAGAGGAGATGAGCAGCTGGTATTTAAGGCTTATATTTATCAAATATTAAGAGAAAGGAACAATTAAAAAAAGTTATAGAAGTTGCTCACTTAAGTACTTCATTCAGAGACCACAGTCATGATAACCTATATTTTTAACACCAACAACTTCTTTTTTAGGGTCAAAGTAAATTAGAGTCCATTAGAATTCAGCAGCAAGTCACAGAAAGAATAGATTAGAAGTCAGAACAATTGGCTTTTAAGCTAACTGAGTTGGTGGAAAAATTGTTTAGCTTCTCTGAGACTCCAATTTCTCACCTAGAAACAAAGCAGCTGGCTAAATAATTCATAAGACTTACTGCAGCTCTTAACATTTTATGAGTCAATGAATATTTATTCATGAATTCATAAAACAGAGGAGTTTGTCTTCTTACAACTTCTAAATTAGCAGATGAAAATAGAGTTCATTGCTAGCTTCCATGCCTACGCAAACCCATTTAGAAGATTTATCCACTTTTTTGAAAAGTATTTTGGCTTTTTAAGGTGATCAAAACCCTTATTAAAACACTCAATAGTCTCCAGCATTGATCATCTGGTATTTGACAAAGAAAAAGAAACCTATTTAAATGACTTGCTTTTGGAAACCACTACTGACCTCTAAAGGACTTCCCTGGTAGTTCAGTAGTTAAGAATCCACCTGCCAATGTAGGAGACTTGGGTTCAATCCTNAAGCTATGGTTTTTCCAGTAGTCATGTATGGATGTGAGAGTTGGACTATAAAGAAAGCTGAGCACCAAGCAACTGATGCTTTTGAACTGTGGTGCTGGTGAAGACTCTTAAGAGTCCCATGGACTGCAAGGAGATCAAAACAGTCAATCCTAAAGGAAATCAGTCCTGAATATTCCTGGAAGGACTGATGCTGAAGCTGAAACTCCCATACTTTGGCCACTTGATGCAAAAAACCAACTCACTGGAAAAGACCCTTATGCCGGAAAAGACTGAAGGCAGGAAGAGAAGGGGACGACAGAGGATGAGATGGTTGGATGGCATCTGACTCAATGGACATGAGTTCCAGTAGGCTCTGGGAGTTGGTGATGGACAGGGAAGCCTGGCATGCTGCAGTCCATGGGGTCACAAAGTGTCGGACACAACTGAGGACTGAATTGAAGTAAATCTTAGGAGTGTCTTATAAAACGGAGTATGTCACTACACAGATGCTTTTTCTTGGGTCATTAAGAGATTCTTCATGTATCATGGTAACAGAGTAAACACATATTTTGACCAATTTCTGTATCTAAACAAATACCTAGGCTTAATAGCTTAAATAAAAGTGTACAGGTTTCAGTGTTTTATAAGAAAGAGCAACACTTTTATAAGTCATATTCTATTTTCAGTTGCTTTTTTCTTTATCTTACATTTTTAATGCATACCACTCTTTCAGTTGTTTAAACTTTAACCTACCCTGTTTCTACAACAATATGCTACTTTCACTTCCTTCTCATCAATGTTCTGTTTTCCGGTTCCAACAATGTTAATTACAGTAAATTTAAAATTCAACTTCATATATCAGATACCCTATTTACAAAAGGAATGAAACTAAGTTTTACGCTGAATTTAACAGGAAAATTAAATTTGGTTAATCAAACCACTTTCTTAGAGAAAGGAATACTTCAGACTGTACTACTTGCGGACACAAAGGAACTATCCTGCAGAGATTCAGGGCTTTTTGTACTTTACTTTATTGGCACGTTAAAGAAACAAAGAATAGTTTCAGCTTTTCTCAAGGTTTCTCTGGGAAGCACTGAAGCTGGGCCTAAAATAGGTCTGAAGCAACAGCTCCAACTCAGCCCAGATGGCTGCACTCAACAGAACCTTCTGCAGCATCCTGACCTGGATAATATCTAACGTCAGTATCAGCTATCCAACCTGCAGCCTCAGACTCCACCACAACCTTTTCTATCAAAGCCGGAGAATGATACTGACTAGAAGGCAAGAATATCATGTGTTGAGAGATGGCACAGCATCAGAGTAATGGGGACAGTTTCCAGCACCAACAGGGCACTGTGTGCCCACAGAACTTCATTTTTCTTCCCAGCCTACTCTAATTCCTTGGTCATCACCACCAGCCCTTCCCTGCTCCTCCAGGGCAGGATGAGGATCAACGCTCTACACATGGCTAATCCTCGCCAAGAGCTGACTGAAAAAAAGAAGNCAACAGGGCACTGTGTGCCCACAGAACTTCATTTTTCTTCCCAGCCTACTCTAATTCCTTGGTCATCACCACCAGCCCTTCCCTGCTCCTCCAGGGCAGGATGAGGATCAACGCTCTACACATGGCTAATCCTCGCCAAGAGCTGACTGAAAAAAAGAAGGCTCAGGGGAAGGGAAGGGGGGGGAGGAGAGGGGCATAAGAGCAGCAGGGTGGAGAGGACAAAACAAACCTGTGGTGCTCACTTCAGAATGACTTTTCTCATCCAGAAAGAGGGGAACGAATTAAAGCCCTGTCACAGATAGCATCACCAACTCAACGGACATGAGTCTGAGCAAACTTTGGGAGATACTGAAGGACAGGGGAGCCTGGTGTGCTGAGGTCCACTTGGTCACAGAGTCGGACATAACTTAGCAACTGAACAACAACACAGGTACTTAGCCCACGCCCTCTTCCACCTCCAACCCTAAGAGAATGTCATTCGCCCACCACAGGGATGCAGGAGGCAACCGGAGGGAAACTTCAGTGTGGTTTTCTAAGCAGACAATAAATAATAAAAGATACCTGAATGGCATCTCTTATATTCAGTATACACTCAATCACATCAAACAAGCACAGTGAGTCTCAAACACCTAGCATTTGTTGCTGCTTAACAGGGAAGGAAACAAGAGAAAGTCAAATAATCCCAAAGTTAGTATGAATTCTCTGAGGCCTCCTTAAATCTCTTTTGGGACAAATCCAGATATAAATAAATAATTTTCAATTATAAAGTAGAACTCTGTGATTAAATACCAAGAAAATTATTGGCATTTCAAGGAAACAAAATGGAGATTACTTCAAAGTTTAGTCAGCTTATTTTAATAATATAAAATTTGGAGAAACAAAGAATAATGCTGCTCTCATGTAATTATTATTTATTAAAATAAATATTGGTTCACCATTATTCCACCCCCAAGATAACAGTCAAAAGAAAATTTTACCTCATATTTGGAGCAAAGTACAAAAGTCTGGTCTCCTCCAGAGAAGATCTGCTTAACAATATGATATTTAAAGCGATCTGTCAAAAAATTTTCAAAAGCATGTTTTTCAACAATTAAACTTTTTCCTTGACCCCTTTTTCTAACATTCCAAATATGTTTCCGAGTGGTTTCCTATCCATTTAATTATGTCAGAGAAGAAACCTCCTCTCCTGGCTCTCTTCCCAGGACTGTTTCTACTTCAGTTAAAACTAAACATATAAAACTGTACCTTCCACTCTAACCCCCTCTTCCTCCTGCCAACTGCCAGCTAGTCCTGACCTCGTTTCCATTTTTTCATTCTAACTCTGTCATGACACTGAAGTTTAAAACAGTCACTACTATAAACTGTAACGTCAGCTAAGACACCACTTACAGCATCTGAGTGTGGAGGTCTGCAGCCACTTCTGTATGAAGCTCGCCAGACAGAGGGACCTCCATGTCCTGCTTCCGCTTTGCCTCCCATCACACTGTGCCCACAGCGACACTCTCACACCACCATCTCACTCAATTCTAATACGCCACACTACCTCACAGCTCCAGGCCTTTGCCTTCTACCACGCCCAGAGCACAGTGTTCTCCAGGAATGGCGCCCCCTAGAGCATGATGGAAAGGTGCTCCTGGAATGGCGCAGCTCCGTGGTACTCACCACAGCCTACCCCTTCAATGTCCTCTACCCGGCTAACCCCAAACCATCCCTAAGACACAGCTCAAACTTCCTCTCTCGGGAACACTGCGCTCACAAACTACCATGAAGGTTCCTAAAACCGACATTTATATAACAAATTGAAATTCACCTATTTAACATTATAAGTTTTATCCTGTAATTAAACTTTGAAAACTTTGTGGTTTAAAATTAACCTACATACTGGAGTTTTTAAAAACTGGTGTATTTCTTAAATATATGCTTCCCTAACATGAGTACAATGCCCTAGAGAAAAAGAAATTCATAAATGATAGATAAGAGGACACCTAGCCATTTTTCCACTTTGGGGTACATGATCAAAACAAAATCTTGTTTATTTTACATTTCAAGTTCCACAACACTCTTAGATGCTCATATATTCATTCCATGAATATTCAGAGTGAAAAGTTTGTGCCAGACGCTGTGCTATATGCAGGGTTTACAAACAGCAAATGACTCTGAACCGGGTTCTCCTGCATTGCAGGTGGATTCTTTACCAACTGAGTTATCAGGGAGGCTCTCCCTGTACTTAAGTTTCTCATACTCCAGAAGGGTTCTTATGGTTGTTATTGTTAAAATTCTGATTAAGCCATAACTGTGCCACTTCATAGTCTTCAAAATTGAAATCAGTTATTAAATCACACTTCTTTGTAATGACTCTCCATCTCCATTTAAGCTTCTGGATTTACTGCTTCAAGTCATTCTTACTGAACGACTGCCTTATTTTGATTTCCAGTGAAATGAACACTGTTACTTAACTATCCTTTAAGAGAAGAAATAGAAATGGCATGAAAAAAAATCATGTCATATTGTGACCAAAATAGCAATCATAAAAGGAAAGTAACAAGAGCTCAAGCATTAAAAGCACTGGCTTTAAAGTTCACAGAGAACAACCTAGTGGTTACCAGTGACTGGTGGTGGGGGGAGGGGCAATACAGAGTTGGTGGGGTGGTAGGTACAATCTACTGAGTGTGAGATAGCCTACAAGGATGCTTTGTACAACTCAGGGAATATAGCCAATATTTTGTGATACCTGTAAATGGAGTGCAACTTTTTTAAACTGTAAAATTTTTAAAAATTAAAAAGAACACAGGTTTTAGAAAGAAGCGGGCCTGGTTTTAAATTCTGCTCCCAGAATCTACATCATTTTGGGCAAGCTAGTTAACCTCCATAAGATTCCGTTTCCTCCTCTCCAACATGGGGATAATAACTACTAGTTCTTAAGGTTGTTTTCAGTGCTTAGCATGGTAATGGAACTTGCTTAAGCCTTCAATAAATATGAACTTTAATTATCAGCAACAGTAGTAAATAAAATGGCTACACCACAATCAAAATCCTTAAGGCCAAAACAGAATTTTTGCTTTATCCTTTAGAATCTCAACTGTAGATAGTAAGTGCTCATATATTTGTTGACTTTTAGAATATCTCGTATTTATTCCCTCCAAAAGACCTCAAGGTTAAAAAAAAAATACATATTCCATAACAAGTGTTTTTAGCACTTAAAACACCATGAAATTCCAATAAGCATCACTCTTACCAGCTCTGGCTGAAAGCTGGCCACTGTGGGCGGCCCAGTAACCTTTCACAGGAGAAGGGCACTTGACGTTACAAGTGTGTCCAGTTCCTAACTGACCTCTGGCTCCACAACCAAATGCATAGATGAGTCCAGAAGAAGGCACAAAGGCTAGGGTGTGTTGTCTAGGGGAAAACAATGTGAATTAACCCAACAGCATTGTTTCTACTGATAATGAATGAATACATACACTGACTTTTAACAACCATATGTGAGCACAGCAATTCCTACAGGTGACCCCAGAAGCCCACCCTCTCGTGTTTACGTGTGCTTGTTTTTGCAGTGCTGGATCTTCATGATATTGCCCTTCACTGATGCCCTAGGTCACTGGGATAGTGGTAAGACCTGGAAAGAGTTTAAGGGCCTACTGCATTTGGGATGAACAGAAAGAGGCGGGGAAAATCAGCAAAATTTCCAAGATTTCTTTGAGGCTCTCTCACTTTCCTTTCTACATGTCTCCCTTACGTCATGCTATTCTTTATCCCCAAAGAACTATACTGGTCCCATGTAGCTCTGCTTCTCTAAAACCCTTCCTTGCCACACCCTGCTCAGATTGAACTCTCTCCAAATTTTCTCCATAGGTATGCATGCAGTTGATTTCTTAGAACAACACTGGTTAGGAGTAGCCACATCACTATAAAGACCAGATCCATTTCTGAGTCTTAACAGATCTGAGGAAGTTCTTAGGAGCACTCACCTGCCACAAGCAATTTGAGTGACTTCACTGCCCATCAGCTCCAGAACTCTTCTTGGATTGACCTCATCATTCATGGAATCATGTCCAAGTTGCCCACAGGAACCAGCACCAAAGGTAAACACACCTCCACTCTAACAAGGAGCAAACACCACATAAGTGCACTGTGTCTCTGAGTGTGGATATACTCCTCTAACTTCTGTATACAAAATTCATATCACAACAGTCTGTACAAGAACACTATGCCCACTTGACTCTTAGACAAATCACTTCTTTGGTATGTTCTCTAAATAGAAAAGAGAATTTTTAAAAAGAATTTAAGACTACATATTTATGGAACAAAGACAGTATTGATCAAGAGAATGTGTGTCATCTAGGTATAAATTTTAAAAGTAGTTTAAAAGTACAACAATGTTAATAAACAGGAATACAAAAAAAAGAAGGTAGGTGAAATTAGATGAACTTTACATGACCATTCATATGTAAGAAATTAAATGCTCCACAGATTCCTTAGTAAGATTTTTTTTTAAGCAGCTGTACTTGCAACAAATACTAAAGCATTTTATTAAAGTGAATCTATAACAGTTTGTTCAACACAAAAATACTTTTTCATTCTCTCCAGATGTGACCATCTTAGAAGCAAAAGCAATAGGTTGAATAATTTTAAAACATTAGTTACATTCTCTTTCTTTTTTCGTCATTCAGTTGCTCAGTCATGTCCAATTCTTTGTGACCCCATGGACTACAGCCCTCCAAGCTCCCCTATCCTTCACCATCTTCCAGGGTTTGCTCAAACTCAAGTTCATTGAGTCAGTGACACCATCTAACCATTTCATCCTGCCTTCAATCATTCCCAGCATCAGGATCTTTTCCAATGATTTGGCTCTTCCCATCCGGTGGTCAAACTATTGGAACTGCAGCATTAGCATCAGTCCTTTAAGTGAATGTTCAGGGCTGATTTCCTTTACAATTGACTGGTTTGATTTCTCTGCTGTCAAAGGGAGTCTCAAGAGTCTTCTCCAGCACGACAGTTGGAAGGCATCAATTCTTCACTGCTCAGCTTTATTTATGGTCCAACTCTCACAGGCATACATGACTACTGGAAAAACCATAGCTTTGACTAGACGGATCTTTGTTGGCAAAGTAATATCTCTGCTCTTTAATGTGCTGTCTAGCTTTGTCATTGCTTTTCTTTCAAGGAGCAAGCATCTTTTAATTTCATGGCTGCAGTCACCATCCACAGTGATTTTGGAGGCCCCCAAAAATAAAGTCTCTCATTTTTTCCATTGTATTCCCATCTATTTACCATGAAGTGATGGGACCAGATCCCATGATCTTCATTTTTTAAATGTTGAGTTTTAAGACAGTTTTTTCACTCTCCTCTTTCACCTTCATCAAGAGGCTCTTTAATTCCTCTTCACTTTCTTCCATAAGGGAAGTATCATCTGCACATCTGAGGTTATTGGTATTTCTACCTGCAATGTTGATTTCAGCTTAGGAACACAGAATATCACTATCTGTATTTCAAGGTTATATACTGAATTATTTTTATTTTTATACACTATTCCTACTCTCTATAAAAGACTTTATCAAAAATAATCAAGCAATGATAATCATCCTTATTGTAACAGTACCACAGAACAAACCAGAATCCTGAAGTTCCTTACTTTTGTAAGAACTGCTGTATGTTCTTCTCCACAACTGATATAGACAACTTTCTGTGTCCGCAGGAGCTTCACATGGCAAGGAGACTCTCGATCTAGAAAAAGAGAAATATCAAAAAGTTGGTATCATCTGTCTTTGAGATGAAATATGCACAGTTCTCTCAGCCTCAGTTTTGGGCCCCCCTTGATTCCTGATTCTCCTCTTTAGCTTGCTGCCTGAACCTCCACTTGGATGTCTAACAGACATCTCATTTTTAACATATTTAAAGACTAATTCCCCATAATCCCCAGCTCTGCCCACCTTCCTCCCTACTTCCCCTTACAGTTTTCCTCATTTCACAAAGGCAGCTTTACCCTTCCACTTTTTCCTCTCTTTATTTCAAAGTATATCCAACAATGAGGAAAACCAACTGACCCCACCTTCAGAATATACTCAAAATCCATCTTTATTCCTATTGCCTCAAAAGTGGTCTGCTAGCTTCCCCGTGGACCGATTCTAGGCAAAGTCAAGTCAGATTACTCTTCTCCTCAACACCCTCGGTGTCTTCCTCTTTCACTGAGAGAAGCCAATATCCTTACCCTGTCCTTCAGGGCCCTACACTGCAGGGCCTCCCTTCGTCTCAGAGCTCCAGCTCTGCTACGCCTCTCCTTGCTGATCCCCAGGCCTACCATGACTCCTCCCACTTCAGAGCCTCTGCACACCCTGTTCCCTGACTGGAACAGTTTTCACCCAACTCCTCTAAACACCTCCTCTTCCCCTGGACTTCCTACAGGGCTCTGCTGAACATCTTATTCAAGAGGCCCTCCCTGGGTACCTTATATAAAATAGGAAACTTTCCTCTCAAAAAGCCTCTGCATACTGCATACATTTGTTGCTGTTGCTCAGGCGTCAGTCCTGTCTGACTCCTTGAGACCCCATGGACTGCAGCATGCCAGGCTTCCATGTTCATCACCATCTCCTGGAGATTGCTCAAACTCATGTCCATTGAGTCAGTGATGCCATCCAACCATCTCATCCTCTGTCAACCCCTTCTCCCCCTGCCTTCAATCTTTCCCAGAATCAGAGTCTTTTCCAATGACTCAGTTCTTCACATCAGGTGGCCAAAGTATTGGAGCTTCAGCTTCAGCATCAGTCCTTCCAATGAATATTCAGAGTTGATTTCCTTTACAATTGACTGGTTTGGTCTCTTTGCTGTCAAAGGGAGTCTCAAGAGTCTTCTCCAACACCGCAGTTCAAAAGCATCAATTCTTCCGCGCTCAGCCTTCTTTATGGTCCAACTCTCACGTCCATACATGACTACTGGAAAAACCATAGCTTTGACTAGATGGACCTTTGTCGACAAAGTAATGTCTCTGCTTTTTAATATGCTGTCTAGGTTGGTCATAGCTTTTCTTCCAAGGACCAAGCATCTTTTAATTTCATGGCTGCAGTCACCATCCACAGTGATTTTGGAGCCCAAGAAAACAAAATCTGTCCCTGTTTCCACTGTATACATACTGGTTTGTTGTCTGTGTCTGCCCATTAGTATGCAGTCTCCGCTAAGTCAAGGGTATTATCTGCTTTGGTCCTTGCTGCACCCTTAGTGCCTGACACGGGGGAGGACACAGAAGCTCCTCAGGAAGCATGTACTAAACAAATGAAGTTAAGAGGGCCATGTGAAGACTTCACCCACCTTTCTCATCACTGAGCCCGAGCTGCCCTGCATTATTCATCCCCCAGCCAAATACAGCTCCTGAGAGTGACAGGGCAAAGCTGTGGGCCCCTCCTGCGACCACCTGCGCCAGCGGGATCCCCTCCAGGGACCTCACCCTCTGTGGACTGGCTTGGGAAGGGAACTCCTTCCCCAGGCCCAACTGCCCATGGCTGTTTCTCCCCCACGTGAAGAACTGGCCATCTGAAATCAGAAGAAGATAACTGGCATTACCAGAAAGATACAAGTTTCATTCACAAATATAAACTTATTAGAACAATGGAGATCCCACAGGGATCATTTGTTAGTTGCCCACCTCCCACCCTCCTTCTCCCACCGCAACATACACCCAAGAGCAAGGAAGCAACACACTTCATCGTGTAAGACTCTCACAATCAGAACTCCCACTTGTCATGACAACACACAGATCAACACCCTTCAAAGGCTATTAATATTTATGCCAAGAAAAAATTAAATGTTTAAATCAGTTCAGTATTGAATAGGCCAATTACCAGGCTTAGATCCACTAAGCAAAGGGAACTAGTTCTGACCATACCAGGACTACAAGAGACTCGGGACTTCAAAGGGTCCAGCTATGACCCAGACAACACCACAGAGAATCAAGCAGGATGTGTTCGTGCTGACTTCCCCACAAATTTATCCTAGCAGAATACAGCAGCATATGTTGGCTTAGGTTTTCCTAACTTCATCTTCTTCATTTATTTGGGCGCTTTATGGTGGAATAGCCATCGAGTTGTAGCTAAAAAAAAAAATCCTCTGTTCAAGTACACTGATGAACAGTCTTGCCTCCTGCTGATTTTCCCTGAGAGAGGTGGAACAGCAGTGGTAACCATCTTTTTCATCATCCACACCCTAGAAAAGTATGAGCTACACAAGGACTATCTTAGAATTGTCGCTGTCCAACAGGAATGCATAGACCCTAATTAGTTAGTTAAATGTATCTGGTTATATAACATCACATAAAAATATGAAGAGAAATGGTTCCCAAATTAACACAACACTAGCATAGATTTTAATGTTACATTACCAGCTGCAAGAGCCAAGCAATGCCAGTTGCCACAGGAAACTTGTAATATTGTCTGCTGGTTCAGCTTTTGTATTAACCTAAAACAGAAAAGACTTTCAAGAAGGGCATTCACAATGATTAGAAACATTCCCAACTAAATAAAATAGTTGTAATAAATAACATGTTTCACAAAACACTTTTTAAAATCAAATATGTGATCTTACATGATAAAGTTTTATTAAGTCTTTCACTAACCTCCTGCATCTTTGGTAGTTACCATTTAAAAGAAACCCTGCTCTGCACTTAAACCCATTACCACAACCCTGTGTCATATCCAATTCAGAGACAAAAGGAGTAAGCTGCCAAAGACATACCCTAAGAACATGGCTGATATCTAAATGGCTTTCAGATGAGAGCAATGGCATGATCTAGCAATCTCACTTCCAGGTACATAACCAAATGAACTGAAAGCAGGATCCCAAAGAGATATTTGTACACCCACATTCATATTTACAAAGGCTATAAGGTGGAAGCAACCCAATTGTCCATCAACTGATGACGAGAAAATGTGGTATATACATTTGGAATATGTAAACAATGGACTATTCATCACTCTTTAAGAATGGAAGTTCCGACACATGCTACAACGTGGATGAAACCTGGAATTATGCCTAGTGAAATAAGCCAGTAACAAAAAGACAAACAGTCTATGGTTTCATTTATGTAACATATCTAGACCAGCCAAATTCATACAAATCAAAAGTCTAATGGTTGCCTGCCAGGGGCTAGATGAGGAGAAATGAGGAGTTTCCATTTAATGAGTGTAGAGTTCTATTTCTACAAGAAAAACAGTTCTGGAGATTGGTCACACAACAGTGTGAATATACATAACACTATTAAACTGTAGACTTAAAATGGTTAGGATGGTAAATTCTTTTAATTTTTTATCTACGTGTTTTTGGCTGTGTTGGGTCTTTGTTGCTGCGAGAGCTCCTCTCTGCTTGCAGTGAGCAGGGGCTACTCTTCATAGCCTTGCCTGGGCTTCTCATTACAGTGGCCTCTCTTACTGCAGAGCATGGGCTCTAGATGCACAGACCTCAGTACTTACAGTGCACGGGCTCAGCAGTTGCAGTTTCTGGGCTCTAAAGCACAGGCTCAGCAGGTGTGGCCCACGGGCTTAGCTGCTCCGTGGCATGTAGATTCTTCCATTGGCAGGTGGATTTCCTACCACTGCGCCACCAAGGAAGCCCAAGATGGCAAATTTTATGTTATGTGTGAAAGTAAAAGTGAAATAGCTCAGTCGTGTCCAACTCTTTGCAACCCCGTGGACTGTAGCCCACCAGGCTCCTCCCTCCATGGGATTCTCCAGGCAAGAATACTGGAGTGGGATGCCATTTCCTTCTCCAGGGGATCTTCCCGACCCAGGGATCAAACTCAAGTCTCCCACCTTGCAGGCAGACACTTTAATCTCTGAGCCACCAGGGAAGTCCATATTTTGCCACAATTTTAAAAAATTACTAAGGGCAATGCTTCTAAAACTCTTGATTCCCTAGGATGGTAAAGAGGAAGATCATATGATCACTTTTAAAACTCAATCCTCTGCTTGCTTATGTGAAAGAGATTAAGAACAGTACCTATTCACAGGGTTGTGGTGAGAATTAAGTGAAGAAAGTGTTTGGCACTGCCCAATAGAGTTTGACAGCCTGAGAAATAATCTCCTGCTTCCTATTTTAATAATTCATAGGTTGCCATGTTCCTCTTCATTAACTGTATGCCATGGGAACAAAAGACTCAGAGGGGCATTTTACAAGATAGATGTCCAACAAGGAAGTCGGGGGTTATTTAGAATAACAGGTAATGTTGCTTTAACAGTTTATTTCTCAGATATAAAAAAAGTTTATAAAATAGAGTTCACATATACATTTAGTATCAAACAGAACCCAACTATTTTTTATGGAGATAATTGTAAATTCACACGCAGTTGTAAGAAATAATACAGAGATCCCTTGCAGGCTTTATCCAGTCTCCCCCAGTGATGACATTTTGCAAAACTACAGGAAAAAAAAAATCATAACAGGGATACTGACAAAAATACAAACTACCAATCGCAATTCTTTGTCCCGTTTTATTTGTACTCATTTCTGTGTTTGTGGTATTTCTGTCACCTATGTAGGCTCACACATCCACCACCACATTCAACGTTTCCAACACTAGGATTCCTTGTGTTTACAACCACCCCTCCCCTCCTCCATCACAGACCCTGGCAATCATTATTCTACCCGCCATTTCCAAAATGTTGTCACTTCAAGAATGTTATGTAAATGGAATCATATAGTAGGCAGCCTTTTAGGATTGGGTTCTTTTTCACTCAGAATAATTCCCTGGACATTTGATATATACACAGCAATTTTTTCGCTGCATATATCAATAGCTTGTAGAATTTCACTATTTTTAAAAAATATTTATTTTATTTATGGCCGTGCTGGGTCTTCGTTGCTATGCAGGCTCTTCTCTGGTTGGGGCCAGCAGGGGCTGCTCTCCGGTCGCAGCATGGAGGCTTCTTACTGTGGTGGCTTCTCCTGTCACAGAGGACAGGCTCTAGGACGTGCATGGGTTCAACAGTGTGACTCCCAGGCTCTAGAGCACAGGCTCAACAGTAGTAGCAAAGGGGCTTATTTGCTCTGCAGATGTGGAATCTTCCCAGACCAGGGGTCGAATCCTTGTCTCCTTCACTGGCAGGAAGGATCTTTACCACTGACCCACCAGGGAAGCCCAGAAACCCACTATTTTTTAAAACTGCAAAAAGTCATCCTGTCTTAGGGACCGATGTTTCAGAACTTTATGCAACAAGAGTCCTTTTATTGGCCAATTCCCACTCAAATTCCCCACACTTCTCCCTTTGTGGGTCACCATTACCCTTATCACACCTTCACAATCACAGTTAACAACAACAACAAAACAAAGAGCAGGTAAAAGAAAGACGACAATAAGAAACTGTCCCATAAGATGGAGAAAGAGGACATATATGTACAAGCACACACTGTGTTTCACCTACTCATCGTACTCCACCCTCCCAACAACTGGGTAAAGGGACACAATACTACACAATTTCACTTTTAAGTTAGGAAACTGAGGCTCAGATAAGTTAAAACAATTTGCCCAAGGCAACTCAACGAATACAAAATGGAGCCAATGCTGGAATCTGATGTCTGACATCAAAGCTATGTTACTTCCCACAATACTAAGATAGGAATTGATGAATTAATCTTAATTAACATAAAATTATATACAAACTAAAGCCTTGGAAGTCATCCATTATTTAGGCATAACTAATAGAAATAATAATACATTGCTACTCTAACACAGACTACTTCATTTTTTGAAATGAAATGCCACTAATGACTTGAGTATTTGTTCATCAACAAATGAAATATTGTCATGAATGTTATATATCTTCTCCTTAATATTACATGCAATTTCACTAAAATAAGCCATCCCTTTTTAAAAATTTCCACTCGCCCTCTTCTCCAAAATTTAAATTAGTTTTTGAAATGAACCCAAGACATTACCTGTTCTGACTCAGGAAATGAATCAAATTACTCTTACCTCCGTGTTTCTCTTTTCCCTAAAACAGCTTTTGATTAAAGAGACAAAAAATCTAAGAAGGGCAAAACGGAAGAGGAGGAAGAATGTATTGTGCTTTAAATGGACAACCCTTGGTCAGGGGAGGAGAGGCCATTTATTAACCAGATCTATATTGAGCAATGCATGTGCTAGAGCACTCTTAGCAATGGTGATGCTAAAATAAATAATCCAGTTCTCCTGGCATCAAGAGCTCCCAGCTTTGTACTAAAGTTAGTTATTAAATTAAAATTGCAATGAATGTGACTAGTACTGCAACAAGAGAACGATGGACATTTGAAATATAAAGGAAGAGCAATTAAATGAAGGAAATAAACCAGTGGCCTCTCTGATCATTAAGAACCCTCAACAAACAGAGATGCTACTCCCAAAATGTCCACTTCTGACTCTGTGACCCCATGGGCTGTAGCCCGCCAGGCTCCTCAGTCCATGGGATTCTCCAAGCAAGGATACTGGAGTGGGTTGCCTTTTCCTTTTCCAGGGATCAAACTTGAGTCTCCTGCATTGGCAGGTGGATTCTTTATTACTGAGCCACTGGTGAAGCCCTTCATCTAAGATTTAGAATTAAGTAAACACTTAAGGGACTAAAAACCATTGTATTAGTACTTCTGTGTTAAAGACCTTATGTATATTTGGTATATTAGCTGTTGATAATGCTCAAGGAAATCTGGCCTATTATTAAAGAGTAACAGGTCAGCTTTGTGACTGAACTTTAAAGTGTCTCATGGAATAATTGATTTAGGCTTGCAATTTTAAGTTAAAGGTTAATAAGTGCAGCATGTGAAAAGAGGTTTTTTAATTGAAACATTTAATGAGCTCCAAACACTACCAGCAACAGGCTATTGGAATAAATGAAGTATAGTTTCCGAACAACTCACTTTTTTTTTTTAACTGGAGATAAAGACTTTTATCAGGCTTCCCTTGTGGCTCAGCTGGTAAAGAATCCGCCTGCAACTCCTAGGGGAGACCTAGGTTCGATCCCTGGGCTGGGAAGGTTCTGCCTGCAACTCGGGAGACCTGGGTTCGATCCCTGGTTGGGAAGATCTCCTGGCGAAGTGAAAGGCTATCCACTCCAGTATTCTGGCCTGGAGAATTCCACGGACCGTGTAGTCCATGGGCTCGCAGAGTTGGACATAGCTAAGTGACTTTCACTTTCAAACACTTCTACAATTCTGGGGACAAGTGTTATAACAGTATAAGGCATGACAGTGACTCAAAGGAAACAACAATTATTAATTAAAGAAGAAAGCAGAACCCAAACCAAGGAGTCTAACAAAGAAACTAGCAGGAAATAACCTTTACAGTAACTGACATTCTTACCTGGGTACTGCCACAGAATCCTCAGTAGTCATGAGTCCCAGCTGACCGTCACTACCTGCACCCCAGGAAAACAGCTGGCCCTGGTCACTGAGGGCCAGACTGTGGGACTCGCCACATGCCACATGGACAATGTGCTGATCTGCCAAAGCTCCAATTTGCTCTGAAAAAGAGAAAAAAAATCAAAGGTGGAAAATGTGAAGCCTAGAAACAGGAATTACACAGAATGAGCATTCTAGGCAGTTGTGTTTTTCAAAGAGAACCACTACGTCAGTGCAGAGAATATAAATTTCCTACGTTTCTGAAAGCTGTCGATCCACCCAGTCATGCTAGGTGGCGCACAGACCTGGAGCAGCGCCTACTCTCCAAACGTTGTCTCCGGTGTCTGGTGCTTCTCCCTAGAGAGACACCTTAAAGGTTCAGTATTTGGAGGTGCGGGACCAGAGAGGACTCAGTGTAAATAGGAGTGAGGCTTGTTACTAAAAGCAGTGGGACTGAGGGAGAGTCTGCCTGGGAGCAATGAGCCCTTCCCCATCCACAAACACACTTCTCTCCTCAGTTCTGTACCACAAGTCTGTCTATATATCTAGCCAGGAGGATTTCTCTGAGAAAACTGGCCCAAAAGAAAAGGCCCACAGCTACTGGCAATTCTGGGTCCCCCTAGGAAATGTCCAGCTTCCCACTAGTTAACAAAACTTGCCCATGCACTGCTCTGCTTACATTTTAGTACTTCACTTTTAAAAATAAAAGGCTGGACAAGGACAATCACTTATGTGAAGACAATTTAACATAAAAGTTAAACAGCAAAGAAAACAGAAGGAAGGAAACTCTGAAGAAAATGATCAAGCAAGGAACAGGAAAAAAAAATCTTTAGATCATTAGCAATATAAGGCAAGAAGATTCCAACCTTCAGAAAACAAACAAAATTACCTTGGAAAGTGAAAACATAACAGCACAAATTTAAAGGAAAAAGCTTCAGAAGCAGGATGGGGAATAATAATTGAAATTTTCTAAGAAATAGAACAAGAAGTCAAAGAGCAAAACAGGGGGGGGGGGAAGAAGAAAGAAATGAGACTATTTCAAGAATCTCAACAATGGAAAAATAAGAATCCCCAAAACAGAATGGAAAAAAACAAAGCAGAAAATTTCAAAGACAGGATTGCTCATAACTGAAAGACATGAGTTTCACATTGAAAAGATTGATTTAAAACCTCAGAATAAAGAGAATAAGGACTGAATTTTAAAAAGAAGAAGAACTACTTCAGAACACTACAGCTTGAAATTTCACAACACCAAAAAAGATTCTAAAACAGTTTACATACAATTGAACAGGGATCAAGACGGCATCATATCATTCAGAAGCAATAATGAAAGCTAGAAAGACACTAGAGCAATGCCTTCATGATTCTGAAGGAAAATTACTTCTAACAGAGAATTTCACATCTAGCCAACCAAAAGGCCTTCCCTGGTGGCTCAGTGGTACAGAGTCTGCCCAGCAATGCAGGAGACTTGGGTTTGATCCCTGGCTCGGGAAGATCCCATAGAAAAAGAAATGGGAACCCACTCCAGTATTCTTGTCTAGGAAATCCCATGGATGGAAGAGCCTGACGGGCTGCAGTTAATGGGATTTCAAAAGAATTGGACATGACTTAGCGACTAAACAACAATAGTCAACCAAAAATCTGAGAGGAGAGGGGAAAGAAGAACAATTTTCAGGGATGTAAGGGTCTCAAAATATTTTACCTCCCATGCCTATCTCAGTTACATAATATCACGCCTCCAGAACAACAACAACAACAAGATTTCGGA
Source organism: Neotragus moschatus (assembly GCA_006410615.1). Lineage (NCBI taxonomy): Eukaryota > Metazoa > Chordata > Mammalia > Artiodactyla > Bovidae > Neotragus > Neotragus moschatus. The sequence continues at coordinate 471,049 of SJYA01000921.1, forward strand.
TTCAGGAAAGGGTAAAAACTATTTCCATGACAGCTATGTAGCAGTCAATGAAGGAAAATTGGAAGCAATGTCTCCAAAGTGAAAAATGACATACAATCTGATGAGTTTATATTACATGACTTTTACAGTTCTGTCAGAGAATAAAGATTACATGCAAATGAAAAAAAATGAAATAACTCCAGGAAACACAAAATGCTTTACCAGAAATAAGATCATGGTACACAAAGTCATAATAACCAAATAAATATAATTTATTAATTTACCTAGTTAAATCTGTCAATCAATTTAAAAAATCAACTATATGGGAAAAGATGAGCATCCAGGAGTAAGAAAGAGGAGAGGTTGGTCGGAGAATATAAAAGCAGAGCAATCTTCCTCAGTATGAAGCCTCTAGATGATGTCCAATATTGAAAAAAAATCAAGGAATAGCATTATAAGCATGTTATTTATAAATATAAAGGCAAACTCTTCCCCAAAAGTGTCAAGAATTGAAAGTGATGGCTTCTGCAAGTGAGACTCAAGGATGGGGACAGGAGAGGTAAGGAGGTGTTATTTGACCTAAATAGAGGTCAAATAACATAATTTTTCTTTTTAATTAAGCAGCTGAAAACATGCTCATGTCAGAGAAATCTCCTGAATTATCTCAACTCCTTTCATTCCCATGACCATCTCCTTTACCCTCTACTCGCCATTAGGCCCTAACTCCCAACTCAGCCTTGTCCCCCACACTAAGAACAGTCCTGTATTTACTTTGGGAAAACTAGGAAACTCCTACCAAAGTAGCTCAGGTGAGTCAGATTCTTCCTTCCTTCACCAAACTTCCACATTGTACTGTACTTCCAGGACTTCATCAGCTTTTACGTTCTCTTGTGCCTGAGTGCCAGGCCTGATACCACAGCCAGAACCAAGACCTGTGCCCCTGATGCCTGACCTCCTATGCCAACCATTAGCCTTTCCTGCCTAGATGCTAATGTACAGTGTTGTTATGGTTGTTGTTTGATCGCCAAGTCACGCCTGACTCTTTGCAACCCCATGAGCTGCAGCACACCAGCCTTTCCTGTCCTTCACCATCTCCCAGAGTTTGCTCAAACTCATGTCCATTGAATTGGTGATGCCACCCAATCATCTCATCCTCTATTGTTCCCTTCTCCTCCTGCCCTCAATCTTTCCCAGCATCCGGGTGGGTCTTTTCCAATGAGCTGGACTTCACATCAGGGGGCCAAAGTATAGGAGCTTCAGCATCAGTCCTTCAGACGAATATTCAGGATTACATTCCTTTAGGATTGACTGGCTTGATCTCTCTGCTATCCAGGAGACTCTCGANGTGATGCCACCCAATCATCTCATCCTCTATTGTTCCCTTCTCCTCCTGCCCTCAATCTTTCCCAGCATCCAGGTGGGTCTTTTCCAATGAGCTGGACTTCACATCAGGGGGCCAAAGTATGGGAGCTTCAGCATCAGTCCTTCAGACGAATATTTAGGATTACATTCCTTTAGGATTGACTGGCTTGATCTCTCTACTATCCAGGAGACTCTCTAGTCTTCAATTACCTGCCAATCCTGATGAAACTGGAAACTTTACTGATGAAGTAAGTAAGCAAAGTCAAGTCAAGGGACAACAAACTCATCTTTAAACTTGGAAAGGAGCAACTGTGTCAGCCTTCTTTCTGGTCCAACTCTCACACCCGTACATTACTGGGAAAACCATAGCTTTGACTACACGGACCTTTGTTGGCAATAATGTCTCTGCTTTTTAATATGCTGTCTAGGTTTTGTCACAGCTTTTATTCCAAGGAGCAAGCCCTAAGCAAACCAATTCCTGTCTCATCACACATTAGCCACCAAAACAGACATGGAACCCCTATTTCACCACAACACAACTTGCAGCCCCAAAGGCAGAGGTTCCATTCAGTAACGCAAAGATTTGTAGAGAATTAAATCCTAGTTGTATCAAGTCCAATTTTATTTCATTTCTCCTAGCCAGAAAACTAAGCTCATCTGATTCATACTAGGAATCTGTTACAGTAAAATTTTAATTGCTCTTCTAGAATCTACTCAGTGGGTCAACTGGGAATGCTTCGTTCACAGCTCTCACTGAATACACCCCTGCCCCAGTTGGGAACATTCAGGCTACAGTGCACATGTTCACACGTAATCTCTTCTGATTCATTCTGTCAAGACTGTATGCTATATTTTGCAGATCATGACAGAAACTCAACCCACACATTTAGATAATTAAACACACTAAGGAAATATTTGGCATTTTTTGACAATAAAAGTATATTTTATTTCTGATCCTTTCACAAGAAGCAATTTAAGATCTTTAGGAGTCTTCAGCAAGGTTAGCAACTCTGAATGAGCCAAGGTAATAGGGCAGAAGAGCAACAAATGCAGAACGATGCTTAGGGCAAGGCAGCAATTCAGCTGCACTCAAGTTTTTCAGGATTACTGCTAGTTGGCTTTTGAGCCCATCATAATTTTTTAATGTGTTTTCAAACTAACAGTAAGTTGGGCAGTGAACCATCACAGAGTGTTAATAAAGAAGGATGTTATGTGCCTGGAGGGTAGACAGATGCTGCTCATGTGAACGTAATCCTTGCGACAATCCTGTAAGATTCCACCTCTCTAATAACCCCTGCTGAGAAAAACTGTGTTATCTGGTCAGAGTATGCAACTAAATGAGTGGTGGAGCCAGGACTGGATCCCAGGTCTTCCTGACTTCCAAGCCCATTACACCCACGAGTCTGTATCATCTTCCCTCATAGAAAAGAATCAGGTGATTTTAATCAGTAACAGCCACTACTCTTACTGTCTGTTCCAATGAGATATGTTATCGAGTAGTTTACAGTTAACAGTATGAGCAGTTTGGGTGACAGCTATACAGAATATATAAAATTAGTAATCAATATTTGGTACTCAATTTTTTCATAAAACGTAAAGTCAAGTGAGTTAAATGTCAGCAGCATGACAAAAGGAATTAAACTTTCATCACTTAGATGTCTCCTGAGTTGCCCCAAACTATCTACACTTTCTTTTTAATAGTGGTCAACAAAGACAGAACCACACTGTAGGAAACCCACGCTCCAAGCTGCCATTCTGTGGATTCCAAGTCCTCATATTCACCCCAACTCTGATTTTTCATTTCCCACTGAACTTCACTCTAGTTCACATCTTGCCTTTGCTGCTATACTCTGTTCTCCCTGGACAGTTTTTCTCCAAAGTACTAGCAACCTAGTCTGAGGGGTACAGCAGGCTTTTACTGAAAGTTTGGGATAATGGGAATGAACTCAGCAAACCACTCAAAATAGAATATAACCAAGTTCCCTGCAGATCCCAACAAAGAGAATTTCCTAGTGCCCATCTGTCCTCCTAGGAGCCCTTGGCTCCCTACAACTTGGCAAGATTCGCCCTCATTTTCTTTGTTTCTGTGTCTGAAAGGTCTTATTTCCAAGCCATATTCCAACTACTTTCTAATTTTCATCTAAACATTTTAGGGTGATCTGGGCTATACTTAGTGGGATCTCAATGCTAACACAACTCACTTTCAAGTGACCACTCCTTTCCATAAGAGTGTTACTACCATAGAAGAAATTCTACCTTGTTCCTGAGCCAAAGCATTCAAACTAGAGTCAACTTTTTAAAAACCTTTTTATATTGCCATACAGTAAAATGAACCATTTTTAGTGTACAATTCTATGAATTTAAGCACATGTAATCAGTGCCATAATCAAGATACAGAACAGTACCATCACCCAGGAAAGTCCCTTAAAGTGTTATCTCTAAAGGACAAAGAGTTTTATCCCTTAGTCATTCTCTCCTCATCCCTAACTCCTGGTGACTACTGATCTACTTTCGATCACTACAGTTTTATATTTTCAATATAACAGAATCACAGAATTCACATAATAGAATCGTATAGTATCTAACCTTTTGAAATTATTTCTTTCACTCAATATGACAACTCTGGGATCCATCCAAATTGTCATATGGATCAACAGTTTGTTTCTTTTTATTAATATTAGTCAGTAGTATTCCACTGTATTATGGATATACCACAAAAGACTTTTTCCCATTTTAAGCAATTATAGAGATGAAATTAACATTTGTGCACAAGTTATTGTATGAAAGTAAGTCTCCATTTCTCTGGAGTAAATACTCAGGAATGGGTATTTTAACTTTCCTGTACAGTGTTGGGTTATTTTAAAAATCAAATATGATGATCTCTACACTGACTGTTTTGCTTAGACTATATAGATTTATATAATTATTGATATGTTTGATTTTGTGATCTTTCTTAATTTGCCGTTCTTCCCTGTTTTTCACCCTTTTACCTCATTTCTCTATCTATAGTAAACATTTTCTAGTGTTCCATTTTTATTTATTGTTTTTATTATATCTCTTTGATTAGTTACTTGTGATTGCTCTAGAGATTACAATGTAAGTATTTAGCTTTCCAAAGTATAATTAGAATCAATCATTTAACACTTAAAGTGGAAAACTGAGAAACTTTATCACAATATAGCTCTCTTTACCTCTCTTTCCTTTAAGTTACAGTCATCTTAAACATTACATCTGTATATACTGAAATCTCTGTAACAATTTTATAATTTATTTTAATCAAGACATTTTTAAAGAATTCAAGAATAGTCTATTTATTTATTGAGATATCTACTATTTCTGTTGCTCTTCCTTCATTCAGCTCAGTTCAGTCACTCAGTCATGTTCAATTCTTTGCGACCTCATGGACTGCAGCACGCCAGGCCTCCCTGTCCATCACCAACTTCCGAAGCTTGCTCAAACTCATGTCCATCGAGTCGGTGATGCCATCCAACCCTTTCATCCTCTGTCACCCCCATCTACTGCCTTCAATCTTTCCCAGCATCAGGGTCTTTTCCAGTGAGTCAGTTCTTTGCATCAGGTGGCCAAAGTATTGGAGCTTCAGCATCAGTCCTTCTAATAAATATTCAGAAGTGATTTCCTTTAGGATTGACTGGTTTGACGCCCTTGCTCTCCAAGGGACTCTCAAGACTCTTCTCCAACACCACAATTCAAAAGCACCAATTCTTCAGTGCTCAGCTTTCTTTATAGTCTAACTCTCACATCCATATTAGACTACTGGAAAAACCATAACTTTGACTATGTGAACCTTTGTCGGCAATGTCTGCTTTCTAATATGCTTTTCTAATATGGTCTAATATGGTCATAGCTTTTCTTCCAAGGAGTAAGCATCTTTTAATTTCATGACTACAGTCATTATCTGCAGTGATATTGGAGCCCCAAAAAGTAAAGTCTGTCACTGTTTCCACTGTTTCCCTGTCTATTTGAAATGAAGTGATGGGACCAGATGCCAAGATTTTCGTTTTCTGAATGTTGAGCTTTAAGCCAACTTTTTCACTCTCTTCTTTCTCTTTCACCAAGAGGCTCTTTAGTTCCTCTTCACTTTCTGCCATAAGAGTGGTGTCATCTGCATATCTGAGGCTATTGATATTTCTCCCAGCAATCTTGATTCCAGCTGGTGCTTCATCCAGTCTGGCATGTCACATGATGTACTCTGCATGTAAGTTAAATAAGCAGGGTGACAATATACAGCCTTGATGTACTCTTTTCCCTATTTGGAACCAGTCTGTTGTTCCATGTCTGGTTCTAAATGTTGCTTCTTGACCAGCATACTGATTTCTTAGGAGGCAGGTAAGGTGGTCTGATATTCCAGTCTCTTTAAGAATTTTCCATTTTGTTGTGATCCATACAGTCAAAGGCTTTAGCGTAGTAAATCAAGCAGAATCTGGAATTCTCTGGCTTTTTCAATGATCCAACGAATGTCGGTATTTTGATCTCTGCTTTCTCTGCCTTTTCCAAATTCAGCTTTAACATCTTGAAGTTAATGGTTCATGTCCTATTGAAGCCTGGCTTGGAGAATTTTGAACATTACTTTTCTAGTGTGTGAGATGAGTGCAATTGTGCAATAATTTGAATGTTATTTGACACTGCCTTTCTTTGGGACTGGAATGAAAACTGACCTTTTCCAGTCTTGTGGCCACTGCTGAGTTTTCCAAACTTGCTGCCATATTGAGTGCAGCACTTTCACAGCATCATCTTTTAGGATTTGAACTAGTTCAGCTGGAATTCCATCACCTCCACTAGCTTTTTCATAGTGATGCTTCCTAAGTCTCACTTGACTTTGCATTCCAGAATGTCTGGCTCTAGGTGAGTGATCACACCATTGGGGTTACCTAGGTCATTAAGATCATTTTAGTACAGTTCTTCTGTGTATACTTGCCACTTCTTCTTAATATCTTCTGCTTCTGTTAGGTCCATACCATTTCTGTCCTTTATCGAGCCCATATCTGCATGAAATGTTCCCTTGGTACCTCTAATTTTCTTGAAGAGATCTCTAGTCTTTCCCATTCTAGTGTTTTCCTCTATTTCTTTGCACTGATCACTGAAGAAGGCTTTATCTCTCCTTGCTATTTTTTGAAACTCTGCATTCAAATGGGTATATCTTTCCTTTTCTCCTTTGCCTTTTGCTTCTCTTCTTTTCACAGCTATTTGTATGGCCTCGTGAGACAACCACTTTGCCTTTTTGCATTTCTTTTTCCTGGGGATGGTCTTGATCACTGGCTCCTATACAATGTCACAAACCTCTGTCCATAATTCTTCAGGCACTCTATCAGATCTAATCCCTTGAATCTATTTGCCACTTCCACTGTATAATCGTAAGGGATTTAAGTCATACCTGAATGGTCTACTGGTTTTCCCTACTTTCTTTAAGTCTGAATTTTTCAACAAGGAGTTCATGACCTGAGCCACAGTCAGCTCCCAGTCTTGTTTTTGCTGACTGTATAGAGCTTCTCCATCTTTGTCTGCAAAGAATATAATCACTTGGATTTTGGTACTGACCATCTGGTGATGTCTATATGTAGAATCTTCCTTCATTACTGATGTAACAATATTCCCTCTGGTATCATTTAACTTCTGTCAAAGAGCTTCCATTAACTGTTACTCGGTAAAGGTCTACTGGCTGTGAATTTTCTGCCTTTTCCTTTGTCTGAAAATGACTTTGTTCTACCTGGGTTTTTGTTTTTTTTTTTTTTGGCTGAGTATAGAATTCTGGGTTGATTTCATTTGTTTCAGCACTTAAAACACTGAACCACTTATGGCCTCCATAGTTTCTGGGGAATCCTCTAAGTAATACGTTGTTTTTCTTTGGCTTCTTTCAAGTATTTTCTTTGTAGTTTTCAGAAGTTTGAGTATGGTCTGTTGTCATATGGATTTCTTTGGATTTATCTTGCTGGTTTACTTTCTTCTTGAATCTGCATATTTATGTCTTTCACCAAATTTGGAAAATTTTCAGCCATATTATTTTTAGCACTACCTTCTTTCTCTCATCTCCTGCTAGGATTCCAATGACATGAATGTCAGACCTTCTGTTCTTGTTCCAAAAGCCCCTGAAATTCTGTTAATGTTTTCCTCTGCCTTTTCAATCTTTGTTACTTAGTTTGCATAATTTCTGCTGCTCTTCAGCATCACTGATTCTTCCCTCTGTCATCTTCATTCTGCTGCTGAAACCACCCAGCTTTTCATTTTTCTTACAGTATTGGTTCTTGCTTATATCATCTATTTCTTAGCAAACAATTTCATTTGTCCATTTGTTTCCCAACAGTGTGAGCCAACTTCTTGGAAAATTTGTACCACAGCTACTCTAAATAAAGTCTTCAGATAGTCCCCAGATCTCCGTCATTTCAGCATCTGTTGTCTCTCATGTTTGTGGAGACTTTCTTGGGTTTTCCGATGCTGCGTATGATTATATTATGAACATTCTGAATATTATAAGATTCTGGGTCTCATTTAAATCTTCTGGAGAATGTTAACAATTTTGTTTTAATTTTCAAAGTCTTAGCATGCTAATTGGGTTTGTGTCCCGCGTGTGCCACACAGTGGCCAGCCTGAAACCTGAGTGGTTGTCTACTTGCTAGGTAAGTTCTCATTTATATGCTAAGCAGGATCAGATTCACACATGTACCTCAGGGATGAGCCCAAGAGTTCATAGATAATTATGTGGAGTTGCTTTCCCACGCTCCTCCTCCTCTGCTATCTCTCAGATACTTTCAGGTTTCCTGAGGATCTCTTTTTAGCTCTCCAGCCCTCAAACTGTCCTTCCAAAACTGGGCTTACCTCGGGCCAAATGGCAAGGGGACCAGAGAGGGAAAATGGTAAACTCACTGCCAATTCAATGGCACTTTAAATTCTGGTCTTCTTTCCCAATCCACGTGCCATTGTTTGCTTTTCAGAGTCCTCAAAAGGCGGCTCCCTGCACTCTATCCAGGTTTTACAGTTGCATTCAGTAGGAGCGACAGGAAAGAAGGTGCTTAGTTTGTGAAATGGAACTGGAAACCCAGAGTGTGATGTTTAAAATAATATTTTTTTTCCCTACTATGTGTGTGTGTCCATAAACTGATTTGTTCCCTTGGCTAGGAAAAAAAAAAATCAAAGGCACAGCTCTCCCACAAATGCTCCCACTACTTCTGTGTTTACTCTAAAAGCTTGATTCCCAGTGGCAGGCAGTATCTTTGAGCAGCTGACACTTCCACTTCAATTATCTGAGCATATCAAACACTTATTTGCATAATCTTATGTTTGCCCAAGTTTAAACAATCATTCAAGCAAGTATTTTCAACTAAAGAATTAGAGAAAAGATTAATTACTATTGTAATTAGAGTCTATTGTAATTAAAGTCTATTGACTTAAGAGCAGTAGGTCTCAGTTCAGGACCAGATGACTTTAATCTTGGGCTTTAATGCTCACATACAAAGCCTGAAAACACTTATTCACTATGAAACATGTTTGAGAATAGTTTCTTTTTAAAGCCATAAATCTAAGTTTACCATGTATGTTTTTAGATGCAAGAAGCCAAAATCACTGACTAAGTCAATTAAAACATATGGAGAAAAATAAATAAAACATATGGAGGCCTGTCACAGGCCATGGGAGGGGAGAAGACTTTGTGAGTCTGAGTCATCAGCACTTCACTAGTCAGAATAATATCAGCTGCCGTCTGTGACTCAGTTATTTTCAAGAACTCAGAATTGCCAACTATGGCATAATTTAATGCTGTAAGACGATTTTAATAGAGAAAGATTATAAATTAGGAAACTACCTGAGAGCTCTGATAGAGGAAATCCTAAAAGCAGAAGGGACCACTGAAATGGTGAGACAATACATATAACATTGTGTAGTTAAATGCCTAAGTCCTCCAGGTGATAATTTAAGATGACTCCAAGAAGACTGAACTCTTAATCCTCAGTTCAAAGTATTAATGGTCTCTCAAAGTTCAGCTCACAGCTTACCATGGGTGCTTTCTCTCTCACAAAGCATTCTGGCACCACAGCATCTGTTTGGGTACCTACAAGAATTACAATGTAATCTCCAAGAAGTCTGTCTCTCATTAAAGAAATGACAGGGAACACCTGTTGAATATATAAAGTCTCAGGTAGCAAAATGCAAAGTCAGGCTTCAAGATGTCTCAAATGACCAAAAAAAAAAAAAAAAATTACAAATTCTGGTGCTATAGTTCCTATTAAAGGAGAGGAAAACAAACAAGCTTGCTCCTTGGAAGAAAAGTTATATCAAAACTAGACAATGTATTACAAAGCAGAAACATCACTTTCCCAACAAAGGTTCATACAGTCAAAGCTATGGCTTTTCCAGTAGTCATGTATGGATACAAGAGTCGAACCATAAAGAAGGCTGAGCATCAAAGAATTGATGCTTTCGAACTTTTGTGCTGGAGAAGCCTCCTGAGAGTCCCTTGGGCAGCAAGGAGAGCAAACCAGTCAATTCTAAAGGAGATCAACCTTGAATATTCACTGGAAGGACTGGTGCTGAATGTTCAATACTTTGGCCACCTGATGGGAAGAGCTGACTCATTGGAAAAGACCCTGATGCTGGGAAAGACTGAAGGCAGGAGGACAAGCAGATGACAGAGGATGAGGTGGTTAGATGGCATGATCATAGACTCAATGCACGTGAGTCTGAGCAAGCTCGGGGAGACGGTGATGGACAGGGAAGCCTGGCGTGCTGCATGCAGTCCATGGGGCTGCAGAGTCAGACACAACTGAGCAACTGAATAACAAGGTGAGTAAGGGATACCATCATCATCACCCTTTATGTGGGAAGGGAGAAAATAAAGTATTTTCAAACGATACATGAATCAGAGAAGAACCATGACAGATCCATTCAGAAAAAATAAATTAATCTGCACCAGATTCACTAAATAGAAGACTGTTAAGAAAACCCAGCACCATCCCCACCCTAGGCCCACTGCCCTCCCCCAAGCCTTTTCTGTATGTCTTCTTTTCCATGTGAGGCTTCCTCACATAGGTGTAATCAGTTATGACCTCCATTTCCAGCCCCTCTCCCTTCTGGAGAATATGGGGTCGGCTGAAAATTCCAAGCCTCTAATCATCACTGGATCATTCTGGTGACCCATCCCGGCCCAGAAGCCCAACCAAACTCACCATATTAAAACAAAAGATGTGAGTTCCCTGGTATCCTATTGGTTAGGATTCCAGGGAGCCCAAGTTCAATCCCTTGTCAAGGAACTAAGATCCTTCAAGCCCCCCAGCTTGTCCCCTCCTCCACCAAAAAAGATGCTCCTAGTATCATAGTACTCTATTATCACTTAGAAATTTACAAGGGTTTTAGGAGCCCTGTGCCAAGGAACAGGGATATATATAAAAAACATTCTTACATATATATTTCCTATTATCTCATATATATTCTCATCCTCCCAATTTTCACTACATACTACACTTAACACAAGCTATTTTTACTCCTTAGAGCTCAAATATTTTAACTCCCTGCAAGGCAGCCAAAACCCATGGATGATCCAAAAGAGAATTTAAAAACCTTCTATAGGAAATCACAAAATACACTGAGAAGCTGACATGTTTTACCTGTGCAACCTCAACAAAATACTTTCCACTCCCTTTCTTTTCCAAGACTCTGTGTTAAAAGTCTCTCTTTTTCACTCATCATTTAAACTGTGGTAGATGTAAAAACTGTCTTTGATTAAATCAAAATAATAGAAATAAGCTGATCAGCTTTTAGGGGAAAAAAATTAAGGACCAGAAAATCAAATTTATGATACAAATCCAATTTATATCTCCCAAAAAAGTAAACAGTAGACACCCATGTTGGTATGGGCTTCCCAGGTGGCACTAGTGGTAAAGAACCCTTGTGCCAGTGCAGGAGACATATGAGACACACGTTTGGACCCCTGGGTCAGGAAGACTCCCTGGAGGAGGGCATGGCAACCCATTCCAATATTCTTGCCTGGAAAATCCCATGGAAAGAGGAGCCTGGCGGGCTACAGACCAAGGGGTCGCAAAGAACTGGACATGACTGAGCGATTAGCAGTAGTACACCACCAATCAGTGTAAACTTTAAGGCAAGCATTTTGACAATACTCCAGAAACACTAGAATTTTGCATGTTCCTTAATCCAACAGTCAAATTTCTAAATGTATTCTAAAGAAATACTATATACTGCATTGCTACTAACAAAAATATATAGAAATCAATTGGGATTATACACTATAAATTGAAATATACAGCCATTAAAAAGAGTGATATAGATCAGTATGAACATCCAACATGGAAAAATATTCATATTAAGTGGAAAAGAAAGTTACAAAGAAGTATTATAAAGTGACTTCATTTGAAAATTACATTGATGTTTAAAAAATACTGGAAAGGTATATTTCAAAGTAATGTTTTGTCATTCAGAGTGATAGAATTAAAGAGTAAAACACTCTTGTTTGCTTCTCCTTGCTTATGGGTATTTGAACTGTGTGCAATATACATGTATTATTTTTGTAACATAGAAATTTTTTAAGCTTTTTAAAAGGACTTTTTACCACTTCCCTTTCTTATTCACATCTTTTTTCAACAACTCAAATCTTTTTCATTCAATGTGATATAGCAACAGGAGATCATTTCCAAGACTTCCATTGCTTACTATTTTAGACTATATGCCACCTTATAAACAGTATCACTGTGTAATCACAACAGTGCTTACACAATCTCCTCTGCTTCTGGAGAGGCTTCATAAACACACTTAATCCCACTTGCTTTTATAGACTGAGTAAAGTTTTATCACAGCAGGCAAAACGTCCCTGCACTGATATCAACCTATGGAATTATAGCCCTCTGTCCATTTTCTCTTAGAAACATACATGTATATAAACTCACAAATCAGAATATAGAGATAGATTGATTACAAGACCCAACTCTATGTAGTCTTTAAAAAAGAAAAAAATACATAAACAGACAGAAAAATAAAAAATAAAAAAACAGATGGAGAAAGATATGCCATGCTAACACCAATCAAAAGAAAGCTAAACTGCTATATTCATACCAGGCATGGTGTATTTGAAAACAATGAATATCATCAAGGATAAAGTATGATATTTCATGATGTTAAACAATTCTTCAAGAAGATCTGACGATCTTAATTTTGTACACACCTACTAACAAAGCTTTAAAATGCATACAGCAAAATTCAGAGAGTCAGAAGAAATAAGCAAATCAGTAATGATAGTCAAAGATTTCACCACTGTTCTCTCAGTAAATTATAACAAGTAAACACAAAATCAATAAATACACAGATCTTAACACTATCACCCAACTTGATCTGATTGACATTATAAAACATTATCCATCAACAGCAAAATACACATTTTTTTTCAAATGTACACAGAGTATTTTACCAAGATAGACCATATTCTGGGCCATAAAACAAATCTGAATAAATTTAAGAGGTCTGAAATCATATAAAGTATGTACTCTGACCACAGAATATTCAACTAACTGAAAAATATCAGTAAAATCCCTATATATTTGGATGTTAAACTACCCACTTCTAAATAACCCATAGGTCAAATAAGAAAAACTATTACAAAATATTTTGAACTGAATAAAATCAAAAACATCCAATGAAAATTTGTGGAATACACCTAAAGTGATACTTAAAGGAAAATTTTTAGCATGAAATGCTTATTAAAATAGAAATGGCACATTACTGATTTAAATTTCTACATTAAGAAACTAGAAAAATACAGCTAATTAAGCACAAAGTAAACAAAAGGAAATATTAAGACTATAAAAGCACAAATCAATGAAACAGAGAAAACCAAGAAAGATTAAAAACAATGACTGAAATAAAAAACTTTTTCTTTGAAAATATTAATAAAACAGGTTAACCTCTAGCCAGTCTAATCAAGAAACAGAGAAGACACAAATTACCCATATCAGAAAAGCAAATCTTAAAGACATGAAAAGGATAGTAGGGGAACATTATGAACTATTTTTTGCCAATAAATTTGACAACTTAGGTGAAGTGGATAAATTCCTTAAAAGACATAAACTATGAAAACTCATCTAAGATGAAACAGATAACCTAACTAGTCCTACATCTTTTTTAAAAATTGAAATTGTAACTTATAGATGCTTTTACCAGTGATTCTGTCAATCATTTAAGTAAAATAATAACCTATAATAAACCTATATATAATATAGACAAACTTTCAGAAAACAGAAGATGGAACACTTCCCAACTCATTTTATAAGGCTATCATGACCCACAAAACAAAACCAAAGGCACTACAAGAAAAGGAAACAATAATCCTTATGAACACAAATCCTTATCAAATTTTTAGAAATCAAAAGCAACCAAGTGGGATTTATTCCATGAGTCCAAGGTTGGTCTAATGCTCAAAAATAATCAATACAATTTATCACTTAAAAGTCTAAAAATGAAAAGAAAAAAAAGAGAAAAAAGAAAAATACAATCACCTCAATAGATTCAGTATAGCATTTAACAAAATTCAACAGCCATATTTCTTTAAATAGAAAATCATTATATTTAATGGTAAAAACTAATGCTTTCCCTTCTAAAATACGGAACAAGGTAAGGATGTCCTTTTCGATAACCTCTATCACTGACTAGTGTCCGTTCAGTAAAATAAGGCAAGAAAGTAAAAGACATACAGACTGGGAAGAAAGAAAGAAAACTGACTTGATTTATAGACATTATCATTTATGTAGAAATTTCTAAGAAGCTTACAGAAAACCTAACCAAGACTATTAGGAGAATTTAGCACGGTGATTCAAGACCAATACACAAAAAATTAACCATATTTCTATAAACTACAGAAAAATTAGAAGTTATTTCAAAATAATTCAAAATATTATAAATTTAGGAAAAAACTATGTGCATGAGCTGTATAGAGAAGTACGAAACATTGCCAAGAAAAATTAAAGACCCCAAAAATGGAAAATATACCATGTACATAAATCACAAGTCAGTATCATTAAGATGTCAATTCTCCCCCCAAATTGAGCTACAGATTCAATGTAATCCTAATGAAAATCCCAGCAGCCTTTTTGATAGAAATTGGAAAGCTGATTCTTAAGTTTATATGCAAAAGCCAAGGACCTAGCATGGCCAAAACAGTTCAGAAGAAGAAAAATGAAGTTAGAAGATTTATATTATTGCACTACATACTCTGAGGATTTACCAAAAAGACACAGTAGTCAACAGAGTGTAGTACTAAGGATAGACATATATATAGAAAGAATAAAATGTCTCAAGATAGATTACCACACATACGGCCAACTGGTTTTCAAAGGTGCCAAACTAATTCAGAGTAGGATACAGTCTTTGCAACAGTGGTCCTGAAAACTGGATATCCACAAGCAAAAACTGAACACTGATCATATTCAAATGGATCACAGGCCTACATGGAAGAGCTAAACAATAAAATCTGAATTAGAAAACTTACGAGAAAAATCACTATAATCCTGAGATAGGCAAAAGTCTTAGGTCTCAGAAAGCATGAATCATAAAAGCTAAAACTAATAACTGTATTTCAGCAAAATAAAATTTTTGCTCTTCAAAAGACACTACTGAGAAAATGAAAAGGAAAACCACTGACTGAAAGAAAATACTGCAAAATATCTCTTTGATAGAAGACTCGCATACTGAATAAAGAATGATTACAGCTCAAAAGTAAGACAAGCAATTTGATTTTTCTGTAGTGAATATTAAATGAATTTATTCAAGAAAGGCTCTTAAAAGAATGCCTGGTAGGTAGAAAATGCAATGTGACTCTTTACTACTCTCCCCCACTAGCAATTTGATATTTTTTTAAACAGGCAAAATATCTGAACACATACTTTGCCAAAAATAAGACATCAGTTAAGTCACTCAGTCGTGTCCGACTCTTTGCGACCCCATGAATGGCAGCACACCAGGCCACCCTGTCCATCACCAACTCCCGGAGTTCACTCAGACTCACGTCCATCGAGTCGGTGATGCCATCCAGCCATCTCATCCTCTGTCATCCCCTTCTCCTCCTGCCCCCAATCCCTCCCAGTATCAGGGTCTTTTCCAATGAGTTAATTCTTCACATGAGGTGGCCAAAGTATTGGAGTTTCAGCCTCAGCATCAGTCCTTCCAATGAACACCCAGGACTGGTCTCCTTTAGGATGGACTGGTTGGATCTCCCTGCAGTCCAAGGGACTCTCAATACAAATGGCTAAAAACAGGCTCATGAGAAGTTGCTCAAGACTGTTACTCATTAGCAAAATGCATATTAAAACCACAAGATTTCATTATATATCAATCTGAATGGCTGAGATTAAAAAGATTGATGGCACCAAGTGATGGGGAGAAATTGCAGCAACTAAAAGTCTTATAAACTATGAGGATAAATGAAAATCAGTCACTGGAAATCTGAGTTTCTTATAAAGTCAAACATACACCTACTATATGAACCAGCAATCCCAGTTCTAGGAAATTGCTCGAGAAAAATGAAAACACATGTCTATACAAAGACTTGCACTCAAATGTTCATAGTAATTTTACTCAAAAGAGCCCAAACCTGGAAAAAAACCCAAATGTCCATCAACTGGTTAAGGGATAAACAATGTCATATGTCCATAACAAAGAATATCCAGCAAACAAAAACCACTGAATCAACAAAGAATCTCAAAAGCATTATTCTAACAAGCCAGACGCAAAGTCTACTTTATGCATGATTTCATTTACATAAAATTCTCAAAGTGTCAAAACTATGGGGACAAAAAGCAGATACAGGGAAAGTAGTTGGTGTGGAAATGGAATAGACTACAAAGGGCATAAGAGAAGTTTTGGTGGATGAAAAAACGTTCTGTGTGATGACCGCAGCGGTGGTTATTTGATTCTCATGACTTTAAAACTCATTAAATTGCACACTTAAAATGGGTTAATCCTACTGTATGTAAATTATAGCTGTAGAGCTGTTAAAAATACAGTACACCAGAAAAAGTACGAGTTTTTCAAAGTTTTTTTAGATATCAGGGATCAGAAAATAAACAAGATTGGTTCTGCACTCACGTTCACTCTGACTAGAGGCAAACAAGGTATATGAACTGATGTTACAGCACAATGTGATGAAAGTCACACGCACAGACTGCTAAAAGCAGCCCACATGAGGCATCTAATGCAGCCTCAGTGCAGGGGAGAGTCAGGAAAGGCTCACTGGAAGAGATAACATCCAAGATGTACCCTGAGTAATAAAGAGCTAGTTCCTTATTCATTCACCTACCCATTCCAAGTGACCCCAAGTCTATAACGGTAGATGTAAAGACTGCATTGTAGTCTGTGAGTCCAAAGACAAAAATGTGCAAAGCACGTGATGAGAGGACAAAGGATGAGTGACAAAATCAGCCTGAGAGGGTCTAGGGAAAGCTTCTTGGAGTAAGCAGTCACTGCCTCTAAAGCAGTGATTCACAACAGAAAATGAGCCGCAGAAGCCCTCAGGAAGTTTCAGTACATGCATATACCTGCATCAATCCCAGCTTCCAGAATCAGAAAATTCAGGGAAGAAGAACAAACATCTGTTGTTGTTGTTGTTCTCCTTTTTAAATTGCCCATGTGATTCTGATATTAAGAAACAACGCACTGAAAAGCTTCACAACACCGGGTTTGACAACAAAACAGAAAAAAAAGAGACAAATTTAAATATTTTGTGCATCAAAAGATACTATCAACAGAGTCAAAAAGAAACCCACAAAATGAGAGAAAAATTTTCCAACTGACATATTTAATGAGGGAATAAAATCCAAAATATATACAGAACTTCTAAAATTCAACAAAAAACAGCCCAATTCAAAAACTGGCAAAGGACTCACACATTTCTCCAAAGAACATATACAAATGGCCAGTGAACATATGAAAAGATTCTCAGTATCACTAGTCACTGCATGTATGCTAAGCCGCTAAATTGTGTCTGACTCTGAAACCTGCAGACTACAGTCCACCAGGCTCCTCTGTCCATGGGATTTTTCAGGCAAGAATACTACAGTGGGTTGCCATTTCCTACTCCAGGGGATCTGCTTGACCCAGGGACCACATCCATGTCTCCTGCACTGGCAGGCAGACTCATTACCACTGAGCCACCCGGGAAGCCCTCACTAGTCATTAGGGAAATATAAATCAAAAGGACAATGAGATACCACCTCACTCACATTCATTAGGACGGCTACTGTCAGAAAAATTAAAAAATAACAAGTGTTGGTAAGGATATGGAGCAACTGGAATCCTTGCGCAGTTTACTGGTGAGAATGTAAAATGGGACAGCCCCTACAGAAGGCAGTATGGCAGCCCCCATCAAAATTAAATATCTAGCAATTCGACTTGCAAGTATATACCAAAGAGAAATGAAAGCAAGGTCTCCAAGAGACTGGTGTATCCATGCTCTTGGAGGTATCACAATAGCTAAAACGAGAAAGCAACTGAAATGTCCATTGATGGATGTATGGATAAAAAAATGCAGTATATCATAGACTGACTATTTTTCAGCTTTAACGAACTTCTGACACATGCTACAACATAGATCATACGAAGTATGTAGTTACAGTTTTCAAATTCATAGAGATAGAAAATAGAGTGGTGGCTGGGGGTAGGTGGCTTGGGAAGGAAATGAGGAGCTACTGTTTGAGTTTTACAAAATAAAGAGTTTTGGAGATAGATGGTGGTGATAACAGAACAACATTATGAATGTATTTAATACCACCGAACTGTATACTTAAAAATGGCTAAGATGGTAAAATTCATGTTATGTATATTTTACCACAATTAAAAAAAAAAAAAGGAATCGCTGCATTGATTCTGAACTTGTTAAATACATGAAGTACCCACTGTATCAGTAACAATAAAATAGCCAGCACTTACTGCTTCCTATGTGCCAGGAACTGTTTTAAGTGCTTTATATGTTTTATCTCCACAACAATCCTACTAGGCAGGCACTCTTAGGAACAGATTTGCATTTTAAAAAACTCTCAAACCCTCATACACTACTACCAAGAATGTAGAATGGTTCAACCACCACTGTGGACAATATAGATAATTGGTAGCTCCTCAAAAGGTTAAATATCAAGTTACCTTATAACTCAACAATGTCACTCCAAAGTATGTCTAAGAGAAATGAAAACATATACTAACACAAAAACTTGTGCACAAATGTCCATAGTGTCAACCCACTGATGAAACAAAATGTGGTATATTTATACAATGGAATATTACGTGGCAATAAAAAGGAATGCTAAAGCATTGACAAACCTTGCTAAAGCATGACGAACATGTTAAACGAAACCAATGATAAAAGACCATATACTGAATGATTCCATCATATTTACACGAAAAGTCCAGAACAGGAAAATCTAGAGAGACAGAAAAGTAAATTAGTGGTTGCCCAGGGCTAAGGGTTGGGGGAAAGAGTTGTGTGACTGCTAATGAGTATGAGATTTCTTTATGGAGTGATGGAAATGTTCTAAACTTGATTGTACAACAAACACTGTGAACATAATTAAAAAAAAAAAACCACTGAACTGTATGCTTTAAGTAGGTAAACTGTTTAGCATGTGAATTATATCTCAATAAAACTATTATTAAAGAACAAAAACACCTCAGGGTGGGGAATGGTTCCAAACTTTAGTCCGCAGGCTGTCACAGCAATTATCTACTACCGATGTGATCATATGGGCTTCTCACTCTGGAATACTTGGTTTTAGGGTTACGAAAGAAGCTCCAGACACACTTAGGTAAAGGAGCTAACACACTGCAGCATATCAACGCTCAGTACATTTACGTGCCTAGCACAGCACCAACAATGTATTTGCAACTGACTCACAAACACTGCAGACCCCAAAAGCAAACCCAATGAACCTGATGCAGGAGAGCAGGCCGGATTTCTAGGGGAGACCTTTCCGTCTGAGGTCCTTCACATGTGAAGACACGCAGATCATCGCAGCCACCAAGCAAAGGTCTGATAGCTGCAGCTGTCTACAAAGGAATCCCACATACCGGCCACAGGAAGGAAAAACGAGGGGTATACAGTTCATTAAAATAAAGTTTGGGCTTGATTTTATTTATACAAAAAAGAGGCTCTATACTCAATTAGTAACTTCTTTCTTGTCACAGTATAGTCATTTATTCAAAAAATAACTAGTAAAGATTGCATTTATTATGTGCAATATATTTTTATATATTTATAATATATTTTAATATAATATACATTTAATATAAAATATATTTATTATGTGCAATTATTCTAGATAATGGGGATACAAAACAAAGCCATGACCCTCATGGACCCTAAACAAATAGGAGGGGGGATATAAACGAATTCTGAGTATAGTATATCAGATAGGGATAAACCGTGAAGCAAAACAAAGCAGGGAATACAAATAAGAAGTGCTGGGGGGAGAGGGGAGGTGTAGGAAATACACAAGGTAGCGAGAGGAAAGGAGGAAGGAGCAGAGAATTAAAGATGACTTTCAAGTTTTTCGCCTGAAGAATGGAACTGCCGTTTACAAACAGAAAAACAAGGTGAGCAAGAGGTTTAAGGGGAAAAAATCAGTTTGGTTTGGATATTTAAGAATTTAAGATGCCAATTATACATCTAAGTGAAGATTTTAAGTGGACATAAAGCTTGAAATTGAGTCAACAGTGTAAAGACAGTACTTATAGCGTTATCTTGTGACTCTCCATAATTCACACTATTCCCCAGAGGATGAATAAGCTGATACTGATATTTTGACATTAAAAACACTGTTGCAATAAGCATCCTAGAAATATTTCCTTATGCTATATATTGACATTTTTGAGTAAGGAAGCCTCCTAAAAAATGGAACTGCTGATTCAAAAGGTATGACCATGTTAAATTTTATTAAAAACAGCCAGTTGATTTACAAAAGGATTATAGAAGCCTATACTCCCTCAATTAGGACACAACTGCCCCTTTTCCAAGACCAATGAGCAATGGATATTACTCTTAAATTTTTGGCCAACCAAATGGCTGAAAAAAAATGGTATCTTGTTTTAATTTCTCTGAACATATCTGCATATATTCGTTGGCCATCTGCAAGTGCTCCTCTGTAAAATGTTCATTTTATTACAGGGTGGTTTATCTTTTCAATGTGAAGATGCCCTGATATATCAGAAATATGAAATCTTTATCTGGTAGTTTGGGGTAGTTGTTTGTCCCAGTCTATCACTTGCCATTTTGTTTACAAATGCCTTACAGAAAAAATTTTATGTTCATACAAATCATTTACTTTATGGCTTCTAAATCACCTGTCTCATTTTAGAAGTCCCAAGGTTCTAAATACATTCCCCTATTATTTTTGTACTTTTACATTTATGTCTTTCATACATCTGGAAGTTACTTTTGATTACAGAGTGAGCTAAGGCGTCTAGGTGTGTTTGGAGGTGAACTGCCAATTTGATCAACAACATTTCTTAAGGAGACCGTCCATTCATTCCCACAGAGTAAGTGCTTAATTTAGTAGCCATGCAGTCTCGACCAGAAAAAAATTCTGCATAAGAGCATAAGGGAAGTCAAAGCGCCCCAGTACTTTATATAAATATGCAAATTACACAGAGCAGTGGCATAAAATTCCGAGGCAAGAATGCAGTAAGGGAAGGAGAACAACAGCAAAAGTGAATGAGCATAGCTTCCTCTTGTCTTATTGGCTCTGGCCTCTCTGTGATGATCCAAGCAAAGGAAGGGACGGGAGACAGGCAATTAAACTAAGAACAGAAAAAGAGATTCCCTCTATCCTGAAGTCTTTGACTCCTTCCAGTCTCCCCTGTCAAAATGTTTTCACCGGTCGGTTTCATCCACAGGCACTAAAGCCTGAAGCCCTCCTCAACTAGACACGTACGGATGAGTTCTAAGAAAGCTCCAGACAGCAGTGTTTGCCTGCAGCGTGTGTCTCAACACTGCCAAAGCTAACTGCCCCCTTTTAATTGTGGACAAACTTGAAATAGAGGTTTTTCTGACACAAAATGTCTAAATCAGGTCAGTTAAATGGTATTCATTACATGCCTTAACAAAGAGACAGCAGTGAGACGAAATAAGAGTTTGGTTTTTCTTGAGCTCATGAAATAGAGAAGACTCTGTAGGTCAGGGGTCCTGCCCAACGCTGGGTGAAATGAATTGCACTCTCTCCTCCATTCAACCTATGTCTGGCAATTGTGTGTGTGCACGTGTGAGAGAGAGAGAGACAGAGAGAGGGAGAGGAAAAGAGAGACGAGAGGGAGAGAGAGACAGAGGGGGAGGGGAAGAAAGAAAAAGAAGGTGGACGGAAAGAGAAATACCGCTCATTGCTCTGGCCCACCCCTTCCCACTCCTTATCACAGTCTGTCAATTTAGATATATAAAAAGCAGCTACTGGGAATTCCCTGGCAGTGCAGTGGTTAGCAGTCTGTGCTTTCACTACTGAAGCCCCAACTTCAATCCTTGTTCAGGGAACTAGGATCCTACAAGTCAGGCAGCATGGGGGAAAATAATCAAACAGCTATTTACAAAACCTGTAGAAAACCTAAAGATGAATTCCCATCCGTGTGAAATGCTTTATAATGATTCGGAACAGCCAAGAAGAAAGAAGACAGGCACCCAGCCAGTCTGAGCGACACCCTCAGTGACCAACGGGAAAGCGAGAAACAGAATGACGAGACACTGCTCACTATGGACGTCTCTGCACTGCATACACTAAAGGCTTCACCACAGCACTTCCGTTACTTTCAGGGAAGAATGAAAAATAGAAGGGTGGGTAAAACATTCAAGTCACTCTTCTATCCTTTATCCTCGAAATTCAGCGAAATCTTGTTAAACACAAATCACTCTAATCTTTGTTGACCCGAGCCTAGCAATCTCTCAGAGCTCACACAGAGCATGGTAAAGTAACTAAATAATAAAACCCATGAAGCACTGCATATATTTAGTAAATTACCTACACTATGTGCCTACCACATGATGCTTAGCACTAAAATACACAGGTGAATAAGAAACTAATTCTTCAGAAATACACAATTTGGCATCATATATCATATAATAAATACTACAGAGAAAGCCCTGCCTCATGATAGTAGCCATTTTTGTTCTAAAAGCAGATGTGAAGGTGTTGAGTTCATAAAAGGAACTATAGATCATAACACGGAGCAAAACATAGACTTAATGGTCCAAAGAAAGAAGTTTGCATGCAATATGAATCAGACACTATGTACTGAGTACTTGTCAGCCACTGTCCCCCTCTTCCTTGCACCAGAACCCTCACGGCTACTGGGCCCCTCCCCAGGCCTAGGAGATGAGCCCTAAACCAATCCAATGATTCTTATTTCACTTATCAGGCCTGGCCCATGAGACTAAAGAAAATGTATGCTGGGGTTCCTGAGAAAGATTTTCCCCTTTGTGAAAGGTGACACAAGCAATTCCCCTCTCTGTCTCCGAACACAGCTGTGTGGCACTGTGATGCCTAGAGCTCTGGCAGTCACCTTGTGACCGTGACGGGACAAGCCCAGGCATGATTAACACAGTTAATGAAGATGGCAGAACAGCAAGGTGGGGAGCACCTGATGCTTGGGTGGCTTGAAGGTATCAATGTGCCCTTGCTCTAACCAACCCTGTACCTCTCTATAGACTTTCTGGGTTTGAGATCAGAAATTTTACTCATTGTTTAGCCACTTTTAGTTTAGTATTCTGCTACTTGCAGATAAAAACATCCTGAGTGACAGAAGCCCATTAAAAAAATAAGTAAAACAAGGATCAGATAAATTCAGACTCCAGGGTGACTGCTTCTCAGGCGAATGCAGAAAGAAAACCACTTACCTTGCTTCAGGTCGTATATATTCTTGTCCAAAGATTCACCTCCATCAAAGCTAACCAGAAGCCTAAAGTGACAGCCCACAAAACTCAACTGGGCTCAGTATCAGTGGATTGCAGTCTATTTTCTGAAATTGTGGTAAAATCAAATCACCTGTCCACTTGTTGGCAAAGCACTTCAAGTCCTCTGGGAGCATCACTAAGTACCCCTGGTACGCCACAATGTCCACAGTGGCCTCATTTGTTTCCCTCATCTTTCCAATTTTGAACCAGAATGCTGGAGGCAATGTAAACCATGGTATAGAGATAAGATACATGTATATACCTCTACATGTGGAAGAGCAGCTTTTACAGAGTTCCTGAATGTATCTAAGGCACTTTTCTTGGGACCAGTAAGGTAAAAGACAACCCCCTCCCCTCCCAAAATGAAAAATAAAACAGACTGTCCTTTAAAACTAAAAATAAGTCTCTCTTAACATCCCTAACCTACATCACCTCCCTCCCCTGGATATATGTAGCATTTATTAGATCCTACAGAGTTAAGATAACCTATAAAAATGATTAACAGTTATTTATATATGTATACATGCCAAAGAATGTTCAAACTACAGCACAACTGCACTCATCTCACATACTAGCAAAGTAGTGCTCAAAATTCTCCAAGTTAGGCTTCGCCAATACATGAAGTGAGAACTTCCAGAAGTTTAAGCTGAATTTAGAAAAAGCAAAGGAACCAGAGATCAAACTGCCAACATCCGTTGGATCATTGTAAAAGCAAGGGAACTCCAGAAAAACATCTACTACTACTTCACTGACTACACTAAAGCCTTTGACTATGTGGATCACAACATATTGTCAAACATTCTTCAAGAGATGGGACTATCAGACCACCTGACCCACCTCTTGAGAAATCTGTATGCAGGTCAGGAAGCAACATTTAGTACTGGACATGGAACAATGGACTGGTTCCAAATTGGGAAAGGAGTACATCAAGGCGTATGTTGTCACCCTGCTTATTTAACTTATATGCAGAGTACATCATGTGAAATGCTAGGCTGGATAAAGCACAAGCTGGAATCAAGACTGCTGGGAGAAATATCAATAACCTCAGATATGCAGATGACACCACCCTTATGGCAGAAAGCAAAGAGGAACCAAAGAGCCTCTTGATGAAAGTGAAAGAGGAAGAGTGAAAAAGCTGGCTTAAAACTCAACATTCAAAAGACGTAGATCACAGCATCAGGTCCCATCACTTTCCCCGTGTGATGGGAAACAATGGAAAGAGTGACAGACTTTATTTTCTTGGGCTCCAAAATCACTGCAGTTGATGACTACAGCCATGAAATTAAAAGATACTTGCTCCTTAGAAGAAAAGCTATGACCAACCTAGACAGTATATTAAAAAGCAGAGATATTACTTTGTCAACAAAGGTCCATCTAGTCAAAGCTGTGGTTTTTCCAGGATCCATGTATGGAAGTGAGAGTTGGACTATAAAGAAAGCTGAGTGCCAAAGAATTGATGCTTTTGAACTGTGGTGTTGGAGAAGACTCTTGAGAGTCCCTTGGACTGCAAGGAGATTCAACCAGTCCATCTGAAAGAAAATCAGTCCTGAATATTCACTGGAAGGACTGATGTTGAAGCTGAAACTCCAATACTTTGGCCACGTGATGGGAAGAACAGACCCATTAGAAAAGACCCTGATGCTGGGAAAGACTGGAGACAGGAGAAGGGGATGACAGAGAACAAGATGGTTGGAAGGCATCACCAACTCAATGGACATGAATTTGAGCAAGCTCAGGGAGCTGGTGATGGACAGGGAAGCCTGGTGTGCTATAGTCCATGGGGTCATAAAGAGTAGGACACAACTGAGCAACTGAACTGAACATACATGTAATTAATTTATGAATTTGTTTATATGCTGGAATAGCGGGATCAAAAAAATTTTCTAACAGAAAATGTTAAAGACAAATTACTACCAGAAGTAATAATGTTGTTGTTGTTTAGTCACTAAGTCACGTCCAATTTTGGCAATCCCATGGACAGAGGAGCCTGGTGGGCTACAGTCCATGGGATTTCCCAGGTAAGAATACTGAAGTGGGTTGCCATTTTCTTCTCCAAGGGATCTTCCTGGCCCAGGGATCAAACCCACATCTCTTGTGTCTCCTGCACTGGCAGGCAAATTCTTTACCACTGAGTAACCTGGGAGGCCTAACAGCAATAATAGCTAGGAGAAATTCGATGCTTACTTTCAGCCAGATATTATTCCGAACATCTGACTGACATACAGCTTACTAAATGCTTTCAACGATCCTAATAGGTAGATGTTATTAACATTGTCCACACTTTACAACTAAGAAAACTGAGACATAAAGAGGTTAAGCGACTTTCTCAGAGTCACACTGCCAGCGAGTTGATTCCAACCCGTAAGTCGCTCCAGAGTCCATGCTCTTATTCATTATATTGTCTGCAGTTAGCTAACACCCTAAAATGACTCACATAACAACTTCAATTGCTCTGAGTTAGTTAATAATTATGTATAATAGAAACTGAAAAACATCTGAATAATTAGAGAAAAATTATTTTAAATTTGTAAGGATATGAGACCATATCCATTGCATAATTGCCACAGATTTCAACATTACATGCCATCAAAGGGCATTTACTCAAAGATTTCAGTAGCTCCTAAATCACTGAAATATCAGCTGCCTAGATATACCCCATCCAGACTGATAAATTTAGAACCATTTACCTATCCTTGATCAGTCCAGATCACAGATCACCAAGCCAGACAAGAGTTCATCAAGATTGCCAGACAAGGGAAGTCATTATTGCAACATAAACATTCAAGGGTGGACTGACTAAAATCACAAAACATCCCTGGAGCGCTGACACCATTACCAAAGGTGACCTGTCTCTGGACTTGTAAAGCGCACTCCTCCTGCAAGCTCACAAATCTGCAGTAAATTTGAACTTTATATGTGTGTTGGTGGGAAAAAATTCTTAGAAATCAGAATTCAGCACTGTTGGTGACCTGACTTAGACCTAACTCTCCACCACAATTCTAAGTTTGACACACTTGGGACCTCGATCACTCGCTTGGCACAGGTGAACTGCACTGGGAAACCTTCAAGGAACACACCTTATTCCTACCTGGCCTATAAACTGCCAAAAGGCAGCTGTGCACTGAGCATGCTGTGTCCTGGCAGTGTCTAGAACAAACGTGGCACCTAGTAGTCTAACCACTCCGTAAATACCTGCTAACTCCATGACTTCATGAGAAGTGAGGAACTCAAGGAAATAAAGGAACAAAGAACAAGAGGTAAATTTCAAGGCAAAAATGTACCTTCCAATTACCACGTGTTCTTTTTCCCCAGATGATGACGCTCAAAAAAGCACAAAAGCTTTTCTGTCAGCTGACAGTCATCTAATGTCTTTAAAGATGAAAAGGAACTGCTTCTCCACACCTTTAATCAAAACACCTTGATCAGATGTGGTATTCAACCTGTAAATTAAAGATACAAGCTTCTTGGTGGCCAACTTATCTTTTTGTTTCTTTTTACAAGGACTAAGTGCAAATTAAATATAAACAAGAAAGGCACCTTGGAAATAAAATTCTATTGGGCCTTCCCAAACAGCCTGAGGTTAAAAAGGTGTCCGTGAACAAAATTCTAGGATCATTAAAACTAACCTGTTGGTGCCTGACCATGACTCACACTCAACTCTTTCCTCTTTACATACACCAGAGATAATACTACTAACCTACTTTACAGGACTGCCGTGAGAATTATCAGCTTAAAAATACTCCCCATGTTGAGATGAAGAGAGCTTGTAGTATGTATACTTCATCACTTTTAAAACTGACATGAACTGAGAAGTCAAGTGGGCCTTAGAAAGCATCACTATGAACAAAGCTAGTGGAGGTGATGGAACTCCAGGTGAGCTATTTCAAATCCTGGAAGATGATGCTGTGAAAGTGCTGCATTCAGTATACCAGCAAATTTGGANAAAATTATTTTAAATTTGTAAGGATATGAGACCATATCCATTGCATAATTGCCACAGATTTCAACATTACATGCCATCAAAGGGCATTTACTCAAAGATTTCAGTAGCTCCTAAATCACTGAAATATCAGCTGCCTAGATATACCCCATCCAGACTGATAAATTTAGAACCATTTACCTATCCTTGATCAGTCCAGATCACAGATCACCAAGCCAGACAAGAGTTCATCAAGATTGCCAGACAAGGGAAGTCATTATTGCAACATAAACATTCAAGGGTGGACTGACTAAAATCACAAAACATCCCTGGAGCGCTGACACCATTACCAAAGGTGACCTGTCTCTGGACTTGTAAAGCGCACTCCTCCTGCAAGCTCACAAATCTGCAGTAAATTTGAACTTTATATGTGTGTTGGTGGGAAAAAATTCTTAGAAATCAGAATTCAGCACTGTTGGTGACCTGACTTAGACCTAACTCTCCACCACAATTCTAAGTTTGACACACTTGGGACCTCGATCACTCGCTTGGCACAGGTGAACTGCACTGGGAAACCTTCAAGGAACACACCTTATTCCTACCTGGCCTATAAACTGCCAAAAGGCAGCTGTGCACTGAGCATGCTGTGTCCTGGCAGTGTCTAGAACAAACGTGGCACCTAGTAGTCTAACCACTCCGTAAATACCTGCTAACTCCATGACTTCATGAGAAGTGAGGAACTCAAGGAAATAAAGGAACAAAGAACAAGAGGTAAATTTCAAGGCAAAAATGTACCTTCCAATTACCACGTGTTCTTTTTCCCCAGATGATGACGCTCAAAAAAGCACAAAAGCTTTTCTGTCAGCTGACAGTCATCTAATGTCTTTAAAGATGAAAAGGAACTGCTTCTCCACACCTTTAATCAAAACACCTTGATCAGATGTGGTATTCAACCTGTAAATTAAAGATACAAGCTTCTTGGTGGCCAACTTATCTTTTTGTTTCTTTTTACAAGGACTAAGTGCAAATTAAATATAAACAAGAAAGGCACCTTGGAAATAAAATTCTATTGGGCCTTCCCAAACAGCCTGAGGTTAAAAAGGTGTCCGTGAACAAAATTCTAGGATCATTAAAACTAACCTGTTGGTGCCTGACCATGACTCACACTCAACTCTTTCCTCTTTACATACACCAGAGATAATACTACTAACCTACTTTACAGGACTGCCGTGAGAATTATCAGCTTAAAAATACTCCCCATGTTGAGATGAAGAGAGCTTGTAGTATGTATACTTCATCACTTTTAAAACTGACATGAACTGAGAAGTCAAGTGGGCCTTAGAAAGCATCACTATGAACAAAGCTAGTGGAGGTGATGGAACTCCAGGTGAGCTATTTCAAATCCTGGAAGATGATGCTGTGAAAGTGCTGCATTCAGTATACCAGCAAATTTGGAAAACTGAGCAGTGGCCACAGGACTGGAAAAGGTCAGAGGGTGAGATGTCTGGATGGCATCACTAACTTGATGGACGTGAGTCTGAGTGAACTCCAGGAGTTGGTGATGGACAGGGAGGCCTGGTGTGCTGCGATTCATAGGGTCACAAAGAGTCAGACACGACTGAGCAACTGAGCTGAACTGAGACTTATCTCATGATACAAACCACTGTGTTAATTACTTAAAAGTAAACTGCAAATACTTAGAACAGAAACACTATCTCCCATTGAAGAATATACTCATTAATAAGTATATATTTTCTAAACCATTCAAAATGTCTTTCAAGAAAGTAGGCAGAGTACTTTAGACAGAAAAAAAGTGACTTTTCATTAACCACACCAGGAAATAAAAAGTATTAATTGACATTTGCTCCTGATCCCTAGGCCTCTGGACCAGAAAGCTGTCCACTCAGCTATGAAAGCAGTCAACAATCAACACACCCTACGGGGGTTGATAACTACCCTTCTCCTCCTCATCAGAGAGGGCTGTGCAGCCCCGCTTCCAGCCCCAACCACCTGCAGTTCCTAATGAGAAAGAGATGGGCTCCTAACAAGGGCAGAGTTGAGATCTGAATATTTGCTAGGGCACCCTCTGCTTTTTATATCAGAGTTATGACCACTGAAACATGTGTTTCAATTTTACAAAGTCACTACAGGATTTCTTCTATTTCCTTTCAGCTCAGTTAATTTGCTTTTCAGCAAAAGCTGATTAACATGACAGAGTTATTTCGTCCTTCAGATGCCCTCGAGCAACCTGATAAGCTGGTTCAAAGTGCTACTTCTCCGGGGTTAGCAGCAACTACAGCTCTGGGAATTGAGGCTTTTGAGATGCTCTGCTTTATAAACCTCATTTATCAAACAGCGGGAGAGCTGTTACATATGGTGATGGGTATTATGGAAATACTGATTGAATACAAAATGTGAACTGGATTAAATTACCTACAAGAAGGAGAGAAACTAAGGAGGAGGTAAAAGGAACCAGTCACAAGTATGAATCAAATACCGCTGCACAGAAACGTTAGTCTGTTTATAATTAGTTACCCTTTGGGTTTGCTATGGAAAGGTTTCCTGGGATATCTATGCAGAATTTTTTAAATTTAACATAGGTTAAACTAAATAATTACATCTACCATAGTTTTTGCCTACTCAAGACAGGAAGAAAGGTTAGAGGAGGTTTACATAAATTCAGACATCCCTGATAACAAAAGGATTTGCTTGTGTTAATTGTGTTAATACAATACAAACAAAAAATCCCAGTATGGGATATCAGAGTAT
Source organism: Neotragus moschatus (assembly GCA_006410615.1). NCBI lineage: Eukaryota > Metazoa > Chordata > Mammalia > Artiodactyla > Bovidae > Neotragus > Neotragus moschatus. Next base: position 501,006 of record SJYA01000921.1, read on the forward strand.
GTGCAGGAAAAGAACTGTCCCTTACAACATGGATGGGTGGGAATAAGAGAAGCACAGTAAACTGAGACAAATTTTTTTGAATATTTTTCTGTGGGCAACTAGTTTCTACTTTAATTTAGTAAAATACTTCAAGATTTGTTTAATGTTCACTTACGGATTAATCACTTAAAAACTCACTTAGAAGAAAACTCATGTTTTGTTTGCTTGCTTTATTTAAAAACACAAGGAAGCACATGTATCTTCCCATAACGCAGCTCTAAGTTGCGATGACTTCATGGACAAAACATGAGGAAATTAGTAATCATCCTATGCTGTCCTAAGCACTGAAACTCCTTGATTTTGGGGAGGAGACAGGCTGATACCACAATGTGAGGGAAAGAATAAAGGAGAAAAAAGTCCTATGGGAGACGAGTACGCAGCACAGTAATAAGCCTAACACTTATTTTTAAAAGTTGGACATTGAGTTTAGATGGGGCTTTGAGATCCTGCTGATAAAAAAAATGCTTCTGGGAAACGCAGGCCTCTACCTTTGGCCGAAGAACAAATGAATGACTCATGGACACATCTGAGCTAGAACCCCAGGCCGTGTGACACACTGGGAAGACATCTGGGCCTGCATAACCTGGAGTTCCAGTATCTGAGGTGGCCTGGAAACACACTCCCTGCGCCAGGCACAGAGACATAACTGACAGTCACACAAGAGGAGCGTCAGGGAGGAAAGAAATCTGAGTACAAAGAAAGCACAGCAGCCTCAGAAGGAGCAAAAGCAACAGGAAACAATCAGATGTTCTCGAGGCGGGAAAAAGAACTTCCAAATTGCTGTGGAGGGCTTTATGCCACCGCTCTGCTGACAAGGACAGAATTCCTCCTCCCCCGCAAAACTGAATTCAGGTACCCTGCAACTTTGCCAGCTAGAGACAAAGTGTAGAAACTGGTATCTCACGACTGGCAGGACAGACTCACGGCACACGTTCACATGGAAGGGTTCTGTCCCTGTGCGTCCCCAACAGCACCACCTTCTCCCACCTTTCCTGCCCCTTCCCTGCCTCTTTCTAACCCTTCCTACTGCTAAACCCTTTGAACTGGGCACTGATGCTGACCTGAAATCACAGACCTGCCCGCTGCACCCAGAAGCAGACTCTCTGGGGAGGTCTGCTCCCTCCCAAAGATCGCAGGGGTGACTCGGGGACAGCATTCCCGTGGGCCTGGCCAGCCCAGGCTTCCCCAAACAGGGCCCCTCTGTCACTGACGTCCCTTCCGTGCCTAGCAGCACCCCAGGTCATGGTTCTCAATAAACACATATAGAAAACAAGCTCATTCTCTATTTCCCACTCCTTAAAAATAAACCCAAAGGCACCCAGATTTAGAGCACACCTACCGAAGAAAAGATTAAAGAAAGGGAGGTGCCCACCCACAGAATCTTTCCATTCAAAGAGGCACTATTCTGCAGCTGCCTCGGAGTTTATAGTTAACAGGCAAGCTTAACCAGCAACAGAAATTTCTGGAGTCCATTGTAATTTACACTAGAACCTGGCTGATTCCAAATCTGGATTACAAGCACGGGCTGGATTCCACGATTTAATCCGAAAGCTTTCTTGGCACACCTCTAGCTCAAGTCTCTCGCCATCACTTAGCCTAGCCTCCAGGGAGTGGGTGCAGGCCAAGCCAAGTGCAGGAGGATGCAGGCTGACCGCTCCCAGGTCACCCACCAGCTTCCAGAGCCCCACCAGCCGCCCAGTGCCAGCCCCGGGGGCTCTGGCTGGCGGGTTGGCTAGAAGAATGGCAGATGGCACTCAGGTGTATTCACCAGGGTGCCATCTGCAGATCTTTGCTGTCGCTGGCCTGCAAGGGTTTCATTTCCTTTTTCAGCTGTCACCGCAGGTCCAATCCTCCAGCTCCAGGTCCTAGGATCAAGGTGTGCAGTGAGGCACCCCTGAGTGCCGGTGGCCTGACAGAAGGCAGTCAAAGAGAAAACAGACAAGAGCGGGGGGGTAGGAGGCGACGGAGGGGACAGCAACCTTCACAGGCTAAAGTGGCTTTGGGGAGACTTCTTTATCATTAGAATCTATTTCATCAAGAGCCACAGAACGGTAGAAGTCTCCTTTTAAAGGAAAAGAGCCTGGGCTCAGAAACAGAGTCAGAGAGAGGTGATGCCTCCAGCACAAGGTGTGTCTGACTCCAAGGTTCACACTCACCATGGTGTCTCTGCAGGAGTTACTGGAGAGATCTCCTCCTGGTCCCAAAACACGCCCTTCCCAGGCTGGCCAGGGTGAGCACAAGTCCGTGCAGGTTCACTGGTACAAAGGGGGCCTTACACATCTTTTAATGCGTATGTGTGCTCAGCCATGCCCAACTCTTTGCAGCCCCATGGACTGTAGCCCACCAGGCTTCTCTGTCCATGGAATTTTCCAGGCAAGAATACTGGAGTGGTCTTAATATTCTCCTGCTCCAGGGAATCTTCCCAACCCAGAGATAAAGTGGGTTCTTAAATGTAGACATTCCCCCATGAAGGAGCACGCCTTTGGGTTGGGACTGCCCATCAACCCCTCTGCAGGTGTTAGCTGTTAGATACTGGCTCTCACCTGGGAACAGGGTACGCAGAGAAGCTTCATGTAAAACACAAAAGTTATTACAGGAAGGGGGGGGGGAAGACCTCTGTTTTTTTCCAATATGAAAACTGTTTTTAAAAGTCAAAAACTCTGCCACCACCATAATAGCTATATATTATGATTTTGTATGATGTTAATTGGTTGAACACATAGTGATTAGGATTCACTAACTCAAATAATGAACTGGTAGCACTGTTAATTGAATTATTTCCGTGAACAACAGGATTTACTTCCATTTGAAAATATGTAGTTATCCGGTGGGCTGTACACATAAAGGTGTACATACGCACGGTCCATGCTACAGACCCCTTCCCTGAACTCCCCCGAGTCCAGAGCCCACTGGTTAGGAACCCCCGCAGAACGCTGGGTATTGCTCCAGGCCTAGGGGTTGGAGAGTGGTTCTTAGGGAGGTTCTAAAGAGGGAACCTGGAGGCAAAGAATGGGGAAAGAGCCCAGAAACCATGCTTCACACACTTCATAATTTATCCTTAAGACCAGCCTCACAGCCCTTTAACCAAGGGTCAACAAAAAAATTAACAAATGTAAATTAATACTAACACTTGAACAGGGGAATTACAGAACATAGCCACTTTGCCATGGGAGGGAATAAATATGAAAAAAGAGGGAAGCAGTCACAGGGGGAAAAAAAAAAAAAGCTCATCCTGATGCCAAAATGACTTTCCTGCTGCTGCTGGGGCTAAGTCGCTTCAGTCGTGTCCGACTCTGTGCGATCCCATAAACGGCAGCCCATCAGGCTCCCCCGTCCCTGAGATTCTCCAGGCAAGAACACTGGAGTGGGTTGCCATTTCCTTCTCCAATGCAGGAAAGTGAAAAGGGAAAGTGAAGTCGCTCAGTTGTATCCGACTCTTAGCGACCCCATGGATCGCAGCCCACCAGGATCCTCCATCCATGGGATTTTCCAGGCAAGAGTACTAGAGTGGGGTGCCATTGCCTTCTCCAACTGACTTTCCTAAAAGAACACAAAAGAGAAAAAACATCTAGACTAAAAACAGCAAGGCTCTTCTTTCATGAAGCTTTGGAATCTTGATTTGGATTGAATAAAAAAAGACAGCAAATAAGAAAACGACACATGCTATTGTGAAAAATACTACCAAGTCACAATTTAAGACCCTCCCTCACCATTTCTCATCAGAAGGAGAGCCTCCCTTCTGGGTCAACACTTGGAGAGAAAATCTTCAACCAGCTCCTCAGGTCCTCAGCCTGATTCCCTAGTCATCGAGGCAGACGAGGGCCACTTACCCGGCTTGTTTCCTTCCCTCTCGTGGCCCAGCTGCCCCTTGGTGTTCACACCGCAAGTGTAAACTTCACCATCCTCCAGCAGGAACACGGAGTGGTTTCCTCCACAGGCCACTTCCTTGACGCTTCTATCAGATATAAATCCACACACCTGTGGCTCAGCCACAATGCCCTGCAGGTTAGGGCTGATCCCAGGTTGGCCCAGAGACCAATATCCCCAACATAACATTGTTCTCGTTGTTCAGGAAGTCATGTAGCCTAGAAGAAAGCTTGAAAAAAAAAAAAAAAAAGGGATGGAGGGTCAGAGAAAAGTCACTTTAAGGAATAAATGTCATCAATTTTAAAAAGCTTTCCCCTTAATAGTCTTCATATACCTTGGATCTCAAAATAAAACGTATTAATATTGCTTCAGTAGTTATAGTAATAATGTTATTTTGTGTTTTGGTAAGAGTTTTTAAAATTTCTAAATAAATTTTCCTTTCTGTCAAGGAACAGTGAACACAGAATGTGGTTTTCGGATCACTGATGAAGAACTGAGTTCAGGTGACTTGCTGAAACAATCTTTGCAAAGCACAATGGCAATACCTATTTTGAAATTACCCTCATGACTTCACCTTGCCCTTTCCTATTGTACCCTTCCTTGAGTTTTCTGTCGGAGGGTCTTTTTTTTTTAAATTAAGTTTGAACTAATTCCTTTATGTAGCCAATTGTTAGCTTGTAATAATTCACCACTCAAACATGAGCAATGAGAAAAAAAATGTTATCTTCTCCGCCATTCCCTCTCACATATCCTTCAGGATGTGGGTCAAGCTTCACTTCCTACCTGAGAGCCTCTGGGGACCATTCCAGCCACAGTCAGCCTGCATCCCTCTGACACATTTACTATACTGCCTTGATGAACCCTTTATCTTTTACAACTGAACTCCTCAGGCAGATTTTAACTGCCTCAGGCACAGACCCCAGCACAATATATACCTCTCTGATTTAGCAGATATTCAACCTTTGGCTGATTATAGCTGACTACCCGCAAAGTTTTGCTACCATTTAAAAATTCATGTTTCCCTTGTATACAAGCAAAAACGAAAGCTCATCCCTCTCTCTCTCTACCAGTTTGCACCCACTAGAAGAGCTAAAGGGCTTCCCTGGTGATTCAGTGGTAAAGAATCCACCTGCAATGCAGGAGACTCAGGTTCGAGTCTTAGGTAGAGAAGACCCCCTGGAGGAGGAAATGGCAACCCACTCCAGTATTCTTGCCTGGGAAATCCCATGGACAGAGGAGCCTGGCAGGCTACAGTCCAAGGAGTCGTAAAAGAGTCAGACATGACTAACTTCTAAACAAACAGCAACAGGAGGGCTATCATCAGAAAAGAACAGATAATAACAAATGCTGGTGAAGATGTGGATTAGAACCCTCCGACATTGCTGGTAGGAATGAAAATGGAAAACAGTCTGAAAGTTCCTCAAAAGGCTCAACACAGTTATCTTCAGTTCAATTCAGTCACCCAGTCGTGTCCGACTCCTTGCCACCCCATGAATCGCAGCACGCCAGGCCTCCCTGTCCATCACCAACTCCCAGAGTTCACTCAAACTCATGTCCATCAAGTCGGTGATGGCATCCAGCCATCTCATCCTCGGTCGTCCCCTTCTCCTCCTGCCCCCAATCCCTCCCAGAATCAGAGTCTTTTCCAATGAGTCAACTCTTCGCATCAGGTGGCCAAAGTGCTGGAGTTTCAGCTTTAGCATCATTCCTTCCAAAGGAATCCCAGGGCTGATCTTTAGAATGGACTGGTTGGATCTCCTTGCAGTCCAAGGGACTCTCAAGAGCCTTCTCCAACACCACTTAGGACCCAATAATTTCCTCTGAGATATATATCCAAGAGAATTCTAAACATATTTCCACAAAAAATTGGTACATGAATGCTCACAGCAGACCTGCTCATAGTACCACAAGGTGAAAATAACAAAAATTTCCATCGACTGATGAAATGAAGTGTGGGGTTTCCAAACGATGGAATGTTATCTGACTACCTATATAATACTATATGACTGTTTGAACTCCTCAGGCTTTCCAGAAAGGCATAAAAAGGCCCAAAATAAAATATAAAACTGCATCTTAATTTACTGTCTTAATCAGGAAGCTCTGCTTCTGTTTTTTATTTCTGTGTAGAGACTAAAACTAAAATAAAATCTTAAATATTATTCTGAGTTAAATGTAGTGATGGGAAAGATGAGAGCAGAGATAAAATGCAAACTAGGGAGGGAATAGGGGTGGAGAGGAGGTAGGATAGACATTTTAAACGAGAAGCAAGATCATATACTCTAGTCATTAATTTAATTTTCCCAGTCTGCTCAGCTGCTGTATTTATACTAATTTCTTTCTTCATTTTTAATGTTTCATGAGTTTTATCTTCTCTCTCCTACCAATAATTATATAAACAATCATAGTGCTGCCCATACCACAGTCACTGTGCTAATAAGCCTTTCATATCATTATCTCTTTTCATCTTAACAACCCTGCCCTAAGCACTATTTTTAGCTTCATTTTCAGATAAAGCAAGGCTCAGAGAGATTAAGAAGCATTCCCAAGGTCACAGAGCTGGAAGGAACAGACCCAGGCTATGAATCTAGGCCTGATGCTAATGTGCACACTCTTACCCACTGGGTTACACTGCCACCCAAGCAGATTTATATGTCACCTAAAGAAGCAAGAACACACACAGAAACATATGGAGTGACACAGTCAGTACACAACACAAGGTGTCTTACAAACTTGAAAATAAAATTGCCCTCTGAGAGTGAAAGTACTCTGCACTGAGACACACAGGATGAGATTAGGCGGCAGCAGCATTAACCCATCCCCTGAACCAGCCAAGTACAGTATGTCTAGAAATATGGAAGCACAACTGTATGTCTATATATGACTGTATGTCTATATGTGCGAAGATCTATAAACAATGCTCACAGCAGCTTTATTTATATGAAACTAAAACAGCAACAACCCACATATCCATCAACATACACTACTCATCAATAAAATATAAAAGAACATTATTCATCAAATAAAAAGGGGATAGAGGCCATGGCAGAAAAGCAAATTAAGAGAAAGCTGCAACCCAAGATGGTGCAACCTTTCTGAAGAAGGAAGCTTTGCTCAAAATAAATTCCTCAAAGGTGTTATCAATAGCCCTTTTGTCTAATCTCTGTCTCTGAGAACCCCATGAACAGTATGACAAGGCAAAAAGAGAGGATACTGAAAGATGAACTCCCCAGGTCGGTAGGTGCCCAACATGCTACTGGAGATCAGTGGAGAAGTAACTCCAGAAAGAATGGACAGAATAAAAGCAAAAACAACACCCAGTTGTGGACGTGACTGGTGCTGGAAGCAAAGTCCGATGATGTAAAGAACAATATTGTATAGGAACCTGAAATGTTAGGTCCATAAATCAAGGTAAAGTGGAAGTGATCAAACAGGAGATGGCAAGAGTGAACACAGACATTTTAGGAATCAGCGAACTAAAATGGACTGGAACCAGTGAATTTACCTCAGATGACCATTATCTCTACTACTGTGGGCAAGAATCCCTTAAAAGAAATGGAGTAGCCGTCAGAGTCAACAAAAGAGTCCGAAATGCAGTACTTGGATGCAATCTCAAAAACGGCAGAATGATCTCTATTCATTTCCAAGGCAAACCAATCAATATCACAGTAATCCAAGTCTATGCTCTGACTAGTAATGCTGAAGAAGCTGAAGTTGAATGGTTCTATGAAGACCTACAAGACTTTCTAGGACTAACACCCAAAAAAGATGTCCTTTCCATTATAGGGGACTGGAATGCAAAAGTAGGAAGTCAAGAAATACCTGGAGTAACAGGCAGATTTGGCCTTGGAGTACACAATGAAGCAGGGCAGAGGCTAATAAGAGTTTTGCCAAGAGAATGCACTGGTCATAGCAAATACCCTCTTCCAACAACACAAGAGAAGACTCTACACATAGACATTATCAGATGGCCGACGCTGAAATCAGATTGATTATATTCTTTGCAGCCAAACATGGAGAAGCTACATACAGTCAGCAAAAACAAGACTGGGAGCTGACTGTGGCTCAGATCATAAACTCCTTATTGCCAAATTCAGACTTAAATTGAACAAAGTAGGGAAAACCACTAGGCCATTCAGGTATAACCTAAATCAAATCCCTTATGATTATAGATTGGAGATGACAAACTGATTCAAGGGACTCTATCTGATAGAGTGCCTGAAGCTCTATGGACAGGTATTCATGACACTGTACAGGAGACAGGAATCAAGACCATGCCCAAGAAAAAGAACTGCAAAAAAGCAAAATGGCTGTCAGAGGAGGCCTTACAAATAGCTGTGAAAAGAAGAGAAGTGAAAAGCAAAGGAGAAAAAGAAAGATATACCCATTTGAATGCAGAGTTCTAAAGAACACCAAGGAGAGATAAGAAAGCCTTCCTTAGTGATCAGTGCAAAGAAACAGAGGAAAACAATAGAATGGGCAAGACTAGAGATCTCCTCAAGAAAATTAGACCTACCAAGAGAAGATTTCATGCAAGAATAGGCACAATTAAGGACAGAAATGGTATGGACCTAACAGAACCATAAGATATTAAGAAGTGGTGGCAACAATACATAGAAGAAATATACAAAAAAGATCTTCATGATCCAGATAACCATGATGGTATGATCACTCACCTAGAGCCAGACATCCTGGAATGTGAAGTAAGTCAAGAGGGCCTTAGGAAGCATCACTACAAAAAAGCTAGTGGAGGTGATGGAATTCCAGTTGAGCTATTTCAAAACTTAAAAGATGATGCTGTGAAAGTGCTACACTCAATACACCAGCAAATCTGAAATACTCAGCGGTGGCCACAGGACTGGAAAAGGCCAGTTTCATTCCAATGTCAAAGAAAGGCAATGCCAGTGAATGTTCAAACTACCACACAATTGTACTCATCTCACACGCTAGCAAAGTAAGCCTCAAAATTCTCCAAGCCAGGCTCCAACAGTATGTGAAACATGAACTTCAGATGTTCAAACTGTATTTAGAAAAGGCAGAGGAATCAGAGATCAAATTGCCAACATCCATTGGATCATCAAAAAAGCAAGAGAGTTCCAAGAAAACATCTACTTCTCCTTTATTGAGTATGTCAAAGCCTCGGACTATGTGGAGCACCACAAACTATGGAAAATTCTTAAAAGAGATGGGAATACCAGACCACCTGACCTGCCTCCTAAGAAATCTCTATGCAGGTCAAGAAGCAACAGTTAGAACTGGACATGGAACAACAGACTGGTTTCAAATAAGAAAAGGAGTACGTCAAGGGTGTATATTGTCACCCTGCTTATTTAACTTATATACAGTGTACATCATGCGAAATGCCAGGTTGGATGAAGCACAAGCTGGAATCAAGATTGCTGGGAGAAATATCAACAACCTCAGATATGCAGATGACACCACCCTTATGGCAGAAAGTGAAGAGGAACTAAAGAGCCTCTTGATGAAAATGAAAGGGGAAAGTGAAAAAGTTGGCTTAAAACTCAGCATTTAAAATGAAGATCATGGCATCTGGTCCCATCACTTCATGGAAAATAGATGGGGAAACAATGGAAACAGTGACAGACTTTATTTTGGGGGCTCCAAAATCACTGCAGATGGTGACTGCAGCCATGAAATTAAAAGATGCTTGTTCCTTGGAAGAAAAGCTATGACTAACCTAGACAGCATATTAAAAAGCAGAGACATTACTTTGCCAACAAAGGTCCGCCTAGTCAAAGCTATGGTGTTTCCAATAGTCATGTATGGATGTGAGAGTTGGACTATAGAGAAAGCTGAGTGCCGAAGATTTGATGCTTTTGAACTAAGGTGCTGGAGAAGACACGTGAGAGTTCCTTGGGCTGAAGGAGATCAAACCAGTCCATCCCAAAGGAAATCAGTCCTGAATATTCACTGGAAAGACTGATGCTGAAGCTGAAACTCCAATATTTTGGCCACTTGATGCAAAGAACTGATTCATTGGTAAAGACCCTGATGCTGGGAAATATTGAAGGCTGGAGAAGGGGAAGACACAGAATGAGATGGCTGGATGGCATCACTGACTCAATGGACATGAGTTTGAGTAAGTTCCAGGAACTGGTGATGGACAGGGTAGCCTGACGTGCTGCAGTCCATGGGGTCGCAAAGAGTCGGGCACAACTGAGCAACTGAACTGAATTGAACTCTCTCTTTATTTGATAACAACCCTATGTCCTCCTACACAGAGGTGAGCATGACCCTGGCCAAAACACTCAGAGAAGGCCAAAGATAATATATGGGATAGATGAGCTCTGTCCAGGCATGAGTTCCAGTGCTGCTGCCTGTGAGTCCAGCACTAATTTAAAAAAAAAAAGAAAGAGGAAATTCACTGATCTGTACATGTGACCATTTAGGAAAGTGCTAAAGTAACATCTTTAGTGTATAATGAAGCCCCAGAAGCGATAGAAAAGCAACTTAATCTGTAGATTCATGAGATGATGCCTGATCATAGAGTGTATTAGACAGCAGTGTTGCAAGGCTGAAACCCAAAGAAATTTACCCGGCGTTCAGGAAAACATTTTTAAAAAAAGAAACAAAAACTCTTTCTGACTAGTGTTTTATGATAAAGAAATACTGTACAGAGTTAATCATTTATAAGAAATATTCATCGAATAAGATATCTAAACAGAAATCCCCCCACCCCCACCATTGGCCATACCAAGAGACTGGGATCTTAGTTCCCCGAGTGAAGTTGCTCAGTCGTGTCCAACTCTTTGCGACCCCATGGACTGTAGCCTACCAGGCTCCTCGGTCCATGGGATTTTCCAGGCATGAATACTGGAGTGGGTTGCTATTTCCTTCTCCAAGGGATCTTCCCGATCCAGGGATTGAACCCGGGTCTCCCTCACTGTAAGCAGATACTTTACCATCTGAGCTATCAGGGAAGATTAAACCTGGGCAGTGAAACCACAGTCCTAACCACTGGATTTCTAGGGAATTCTCCCCAGAAACACACTTAAATTCACATAATACAAAGTTATGNTATTTCCTTCTCCAAGGGATCTTCCCGATCCAGGGATTGAACCCGGGTCTCCCTCACTGTAAGCAGATACTTTACCATCTGAGCTATCAGGGAAGATTAAACCTGGGCAGTGAAACCACAGTCCTAACCACTGGATTTCTAGGGAATTCTCCCCAGAAACACACTTAAATTCACATAATACAAAGTTATGTATTGATCTTTAACACAGAGGTTCTCAGCAGGAAACTAACTAACTCTGTGTCTCCCTAGGAGCAAAATGGCTCCGTCTTCACTAATTTGGTCTTTGCAGCAACTTCACAGAAGTTTACTACTACAAGAATCAACTCTATACAATTTAATGAGACCCTTCTTTGTTTGCTTAAGTTTGTTTGAATTGGATCTCTGTCACTTGAGAAAAAAAAAACTTCTGATGATAGTAGAAAAATTATACTTAATAATAGCAGATAACACTTCATCTGAGCTTATGCTGAGTCCAGCACTTTTCTACATGATTCACAGGTATTCAATCATTTAATCTTCTATGAGGTAGATACTACCATTATCAACTCAAATTTATAGATGAAGAAAGTGAAGACAAAAAAGAATAAAGATAAAGAAAATGAGACAGAAAGTACTGAAGTGACTTGCCTAAATCGCAAAACAAGGTACTGGCACAACTAGAATTTAAGTCCAAGAATATATATGCTCTTGACTAGTATGTTAGAGCCTAGAAAAAGGACAGCCAGACAGTCAGAACTCCCCAGTATATCCGCACTGTCCAGGGGGAAAGGGTACCATATTCAGTCAAGCTAACAGATCTGCTAAGTAATTACTGTCCAGTAGTAGAGATGGGTAGATGAGACTCCATAACACTAATCAATAAATTTACCCAGCCACTTGCCCTACACAGATTCCATGATTAATAAGCAAGCTCAAATAACTGATTTCCAATGCAGATCCTAGTATGGGAAAAGAATACCGTGAGTAAGCTAACCAAAGCATCCCAGCCTTCCTGAAGTTTCTACTTTTCACTATTAATTTGGCAACCTGTATCCATCAGTCTCTTATACAAGTTTGTTTAAAAATGTGAAAGTAAGAGTGTTAGTTGCTCAGTAATGTCCAACTCTTTGAGACCCCACAGACTATAGCCCACCAGGCTACTCCTCTTGTCCACAGGAGTCTCTAGGCAAGAATACTGGAGTGTATAGCCATTCTCTTCTCCAGGGTTATCTTCCTGACCCAGGGATTGAATCAGGTCTCCTGCACTGCAGGTGGATTCCTTACCATCTGAGCCACCAGGGATTCAGTCCTTGAGAGTCAGCTGAACTCTGGGTGCTCTGGACAACTGCAAGCCTCGGTAAGCAGCCTGAGGTATGGACTCATCCCTTACTGACTAGTAGAAACCATTTATGGAAAAAGATAAATAGGGCTATTGTTAAAATTCTTCCCACCTGAGTTATAGTAATGCAATCTTCAAGTAGTCAAATGAAAAATACTACTTCAGGGGTAACTAAATAGCAACCACAGATAAGACATATTTCTATGAATGAATTATTAACCTTCACTGGAGATACAGTCCAGCTCATCACAATGCTCTGCCAAAACTAGAGCAGGAGGTACTAAAATCATCTAGCTGTCAGGAGAGAAGTTTACTGTGTCCAAGAGACGTCAGACATTAACACAGCTTTCACTTAAAGTACACTCTGGTGGGACCCTCATATCTAGTAGCTACTGGTGTCCATGAATTTAAAGATCTGCCTTTGGCAATGTTCTTCATAAAATGGCATTTTGATCTCCTGTATCCTTCCTCCCATTTTTCCCCACTCATTGTCTCTCCCTTGCTTCTAGAGGAGTAGAATCTTTTACTTCTCTTCAAAACATACCATTACAAAAGGTGCTGCTGGAAAAAAAAAAAGGGGGGGGGGGGGGGGAGGTGCGGGG
>SJYA01000921.1:514012-562865 GCA_006410615.1 Neotragus moschatus
GGGGGGGGGGTGGGGAGGTGCGGGGGCGTTCCCTGGCTGTCCAATGGTTAAGACTCTGCACTTTCACTTCTACAGACTCGGGTTTGATCCCTGGTTAGGAATCTAAGATCCTGCATGCCACGTAGTCGGAAAAAAAAAAGGTGCTGCAGAAGAATGTAAAACTACACGCTGGCTTGGCACTCAAACCAGCTACCGTGGCTGTCCTGTGCCACTTCAGCCTGGCCTCTCCGTTTCCTGCCTCTTACCTCTCTCTATCACAAAACAAAAGGGAGAAAGATGAACCTTCTGTTCCCTCCACATCACACCTCCTACTTTTCCCAGTGCCTCTCCTCATCTATTCTTGGTTAAGGCGGCTCAGACAGTAAAGAATCTGCCTGCAGTGCAGGAGACCTGGGTTTGATTCCTGGGTTGGGAAGATCCCCTAAAGAAAGGAAAGGCTACCCAGTCCAGTATTCTGGCCTGGAGAATTCCATGGACTATACAGTCCATGGGGTCACAAAGAGTCAGACACAACTGAGCAGCTTTCACAAGGGTCAAAAGGACTAAAGTTCAAGTCCTGAATTAACCATGTGCTAGCTTTGAAACTTTGGGGAAGATGTTNATTCTGGCCTGGAGAATTCCATGGACTATACAGTCCATGGGGTCACAAAGAGTCAGACACAACTGAGCAGCTTTCACAAGGGTCAAAAGGACTAAAGTTCAAGTCCTGAATTAACCATGTGCTAGCTTTGAAACTTTGGGGAAGATGTTTAAACATTCTAAGCCCATTTCCTGTCCCTAAAACGGCAAAAAGAGAAACGCGGCTGTAGCGAGTGCTCAGCCTGGCGCTCAGCACTCAGGGTAACTGTCAGAGGCTGCAGGCACTGTGACTCCTAACCCACGTGCTCTTCAGAGGCCTCAGAACACAAGGCAGCTCCCCAATGGGCTGGGGTTGTGACTGCCTTCTTCCTGTGGTTAGCATCTGCTGTTCCACTAATGCTGCACTACCGCTGGCAGGCAGAACTTTCACATGGGAAATCTGAGGTTGCAAGGACAAGGTTTTTACATGTTTTTTCTCTACGCTTCCACTGCACGGGGCTCAAGGTAGGTAAATAAATCTCCTTTTATCAGTCTTAGAGAGTTGAACACTAGAAGACAAGCTGCACCTCCTAAACTCTGTCTTACTAGTCAGACTATACAAACATCAACCTAAAAACTGATTCTTGGTTCTTTGAAAATCACTAAAATCTAAATATACATAACACTCAGGCAGGACTTCTAATCTCATTTATGACAGGGATAAGCTCCATTTCAAATACACTCAGGAGCCCTGTCCTGAGTGATGTGTGGGAAAGGGAGGGTCTTTCCCAACAGCAGGAAGAGGCAAGTCCCTGTCTCCAGTGCTCTGCACGCACTCCCCAGATCCAAGCTTCAAATGAATCCAGAGCCAAAACTCAAGAGAAGAATTAACTCCAGCAACAAAGATTTATTCTAATGACATACCTTACTGTCAGAAAGCTTACTACCACAGGCAGAAATAGCCCAGAAGGCAGAGAGAAGTTTTCAACAATGTGAATCCACTCTTTGCTTGTTTCCGACTTCAACTGGACTTTGGTCTTCTGACCCTTTTCGCCAACACGGAAACGTTCCTACCCCTCCCTTGACGACTCTGCCCCAGGTGGCACCTTCTTTATTACCTGGTGCTGGGCTTCCTACTAGAAGGATGATCTTTCCATTGTGTACATAAGCCACAAGCTGCCTTCAGAAAAAGACACTTGACCAGACAGGCAAGCACTAAAAAGTCTAACAGTGCCAAGTCAAGGACACAAAGCAACCAGGACTGTGACCCACAGCTGGTGGAAGTATAAGTTGGCAGATCCACCCTGGAAAACAAGTACGCATTATTACCTAGTGAAAATGAATATGTAAATACCCCATGGCACAGTAATTAAATTCCTAGATACATGACCAGCACTCTCCAACTTACCGAAGACCTACAGTGTCCCTTCACAATGCTGAGAACTGAAGATCAAAAATGGGGTAAAACCTGGAAACTGAGAATTTTGTGACGGAAATGTTACGTATCTGTCCTGTCCAATATGGGAGCCACCAGCCATATGTGACTACTGAGCACTTGAAATGTGGCTAATGATGAGCTGAAATTTTAATTTCATTTAACTTTAATAATTTTAATATAAGCAGTCACATATGGCTAGTGCCTATCCTCGTATATAATGCAGCAAGAAACTCATAATACACGCCCCAAGATATATGCACAAGAATGCTCATTTCAGAACTGTTTGAGATACATAGAATAGAGACAACCCAGAAGTCCGCCTATAAGAAAATGGATAAGCTGCAGCACATGCGTAAGGTAGAATACTGCACATCAGTGAAAAAGAAATTAATTCCATCTGTACACATCAGCTCTGCTACATCTTAAAAATGGTGCTGAGGCAGGGAAAAAGTCACAAAAGAATTCAGAATCCAGAATGTGATGCATTTTTACAAGGTCCAAACACAAGTATTACAAGTATTTGAAGAAAAACTTTAGTGGTGCTAAAGTTAAAAAAATTTAAAAAACAGTCAATATCAATACAAAGACCAAGAGAGATTTTTGTATTAATATATGTAGCAATGGAGGGTACCATCTGGAAGAAGCATAGAGGGAGCTTCAGTGACATGGCTGATGTTCTGCTCCTGCCCTTTTATTGTTTGCAGCACATATATTACACATATTGCTTTATGCTTTCAAATACATCACAATATAATAAGAAAAAAAGTACTATTAAGGTAGGATCACTGCTTCCTGCATCTCACCCACCAATTTCCCATCCATGTGCAGACTGAGAGCTACTCTATGAAGGGAACCAGGTTTCACTCATCTGTACATCTCCAGTACCCAGCATAACAAAGGAACACAGTAGATGCTACTTAAGTGCCTAAAGAACAGAACCCAAATCTGAGAAAACCAGAATTCTCACAATCTAAAGTTGCTAGGTTTTGTCTGCCAGGTAACATCAGATATACATTCCCTAAGCTATAACCAAAAAAAGTATTTCCTCCATTCTAAATGTGCTTTCCCTCACAGATCTGAAAGCAGAATGCCTTTTACAATCCAAGCTGTCTTTAAAAAGTAGTGTTTCTCAATGCTAAAGCTGAGAAATGGAAGCTCCATTAAGGAAGGAGTGAGTCTGTTCATTTCTCTACCCCTAGAAGCTAGAATAGAGTTTGGCACACAGGAAGAGCTTGATAAGTAGCTGTTGAATGAAGAAAAAGCAATAGTTACCACTACTGCAAGCCTACTGTGTGTCTGAGTCTGTGCTAAAAAACTTCACATAGATTATTTAATTTGTCCTTTACAATAACCTCAACACTTAGCAAGGTTAAGTCACTTGCCCAGGAACATACTGGTAAGTACTAGCTGTGGTGGCAACTTACTTAAAGTGGCAAAGGCAGGATTCAAAGATCATCTCCCAGACTCCAAAGCCCATGCTTATCAAACACAATGCTATATCACCACTCAAATAAAACAAAGTCAAGTTATCTTCCTTCTCCGATTTTAAAAACAAATATTAAAAGAAGATGTTGCACACAGTGAGTGAGTTCATATTAGCTGACTCATATTAGCTGACGGTGATGCTTACAGGCAGCTTGAATTAGAACTTGTGTCAGCCAGAGACAGAAGAGATGAGCGAGGCCATCCCAACAGAATTAGCCAGGCTTCTCTCCATGTCCACCCAACCTCATAATAAAATCAGTTCACTTACTGGCTCATCCACATAAACACATGCCCTTGACACCAGCAAGTACTATTTCTAAATGTTATAAATGTCTAAAGGGGACAGAGTTATCCCATCAAAGGGATCATTTTATTATAGAGAACTTAAAAGTCCTTTTGATCCAACCTCTAGGCAAGAGACTGACATTTTTAACCTCATTTTAATGGCAGCTGAAGTT
This sequence comes from Neotragus moschatus, assembly GCA_006410615.1. Taxonomy (NCBI): domain Eukaryota; kingdom Metazoa; phylum Chordata; class Mammalia; order Artiodactyla; family Bovidae; genus Neotragus; species Neotragus moschatus. Next base: position 517,952 of record SJYA01000921.1, read on the forward strand.
AACTTCGGTCCTCTGAGAAGTAACTGGTTGAAGCTGAGACCAGAAACTAGGTCTCCTACTTCCTGGGTTCACCTTGTCCTCTTCTCTCAATCACAGTGGAAGAAGCCAGTAAGGATTTGTTAAGGTCCCTCTCTAGGCAGCTATATTAATCTAAGTCCTTTACGTAGATTATCCTCTTTAATCCTCTTACCCGTTCTGGGAGTTAGATATTATCCCAAGTACAAGATGAGGAAACTGAGTTTCAGAAAAATAAAGTAACTTACCACGGGTAACACACTTGGCATCAGTTACTTAACCCAGACTGGTTGCACCTCACCCTGCAAGTCTGCAAAGTAAAGAAAAAAACAACGAACATCAATATATTAACAGATATAAAGCACTTTCAAGTTACTGAAAACAAAAGGAAATGTAAACTTCTAAAAAGAAAATATCTTTAAATTATGCAAGCTTGAATATGCCCCAAATATTTTAACTCAGGCCCAGAGTTCGGTTAAATGCTAATAATATAACTACTAACCACCTATGAAGATGTCACCTCTAAAAGTGAACTTACAGGTAACTGGACTGTTAGCTCAGGTTGTTAGAGCACGATGCTAAAAGTGAGCCTAGAGACACAGATTTTAAAATCCCTAGCATTTCTAAGTAGATGTAAAAGTAAAAATAGAATTATTTTTAAATCTCCCATTTAGGTTAAAAAAGATAATTTTTGAAAAATAATTCAATTTTTTCCTCCATTTTTCCGTGTACCACACATATTATAGCATATTTTGCCACAACTGTTTTGAAGCCTTCCTTATTTTTCCTTCCTTCTCATCACCACACCCTCTTTCATGCAAAACAAGATGGGACTATCTGAGAGGCACCTTAGTCTCAAAAAAAAAAAAGTGCTGTATGATTTTAAGATAGTGTAATCATAACTTTATTTCTACATAATGTAAGAAACTGCCATGAAATTTGGAGAATATTACTTTTATTTCTGAAATGTAAACAAAACTATCTTGTATCTCTAATAGTGATGCAACTCTCATGATGTAGAGGGAAAAAAGCTTTTATTACACGGATTTTAAGAAATTTAAATTTGTTACTCAGAATGAAATGCTATAACCAATGGCTCCAACCACACCATTTGGAATGTTCTGAAATCTTTTTTCAAAAATAAAATCCCAACTACTTACTGAAAAAGTAAAACTGCCTGTTAATCAACTGTGTTTCTTTCTTTAATGCCAGAGGAGTTCTGTCAAAGAGTTTTCTAGTCTTCTTCTTTGATTCCTGCATCCTTTCTCCAGAAGGTTCCTAGCCTCCAAGCGGTCATACAATGATGTGTAATTTTTCTATTTTGCTTTAAAAGGGGGTTAAATATATTACTCCCTTTTTCTAACATACAATGCTGCCCCCCTTAAAAGAAAGTAGGAAAAGAGCTTCACAGTCAACGCCTACTAAAACAAGACAGCATCTCTCTTCAGAGTCACTGCATTTTAAAAGGGTGTTAATTCTCATTTTATTTCGCTTTTCTTTCGCTTCAGTCTGGAGTTTAAACAGCAGCCCACTTGATGTTATCAAATCATCAGATGAAAGGTTCTAGAAATAGCTTCCTATTTGTGGAAAGAGTCAGGAGACACAAAAATGGAAGAGAGCGCTTGAATCGTCTTTCCTAAAGCATTTCGTGCGTAATGAATGCAAGCAAAATCCTGGAAGGCTTAGCTCTGAATTTAAGATACTTCCAAGCGGGGCTGACTTAAAAGCTAAACTGCAATCAGAAAACAATCAGAAACACTGAGACACCAAAAGCAAAGTTCAAACACACATTTTCCCGGTGCCACGGAGCATACCCCGAATCAAACCACAGTTGCTTTAGGTGCGGTCTCTACAGCAGCTCCGGGTTGGTCTGTTTCAGGTTACACCTGCCCTTATGTCACTTGTCCCGGTGTGCCCACTCCACACATTCATAAATGACTCAAAGTNGCTGAGAAGCATGAAAAGAAATCAGTGAGCGGGAGATCTGAGAGACACTAAGTGGCCTAAAACCCAGTAATAAAGGAGTTTGTCCTCCCCTACTTTCCCTGGCGCTGAATCTCAGAGCTTCCGTCTCCTCCCCAAGGTCACGGTGCTTTCCGAGTTACCCTGATCCTTGTCTGATCCACAGATAATCTTGTGAAGAGAACATTCTCATAAAAGTGACTTCATGAGTCTACCGCACCACCTCCCATACCCCTAAATATGACAGAGCAGAAATATAGGGAAAGTTCTATTTTAACCCAAAGGAATGACTTAACTCCTGGAAGAATTTCTGTAACCTGCCTTTTGAACTGGGAAGGTCCTGTGAGGCCAGATTCTTCCCAAGGACATTCAAATCAGGTCAGGTCTGCAGTTATCTTTGAGAATTAACTAGATTGACAAAGCAGAAAAGAAGTTTTGGGGAGTAATACATCCTGGGGATGGGGCACTGTTGGCTGGCATATAAGCTGTCACTGACATATGGCAAGTTGTCATACGCTGCTGTGACAAGTCAAGAAAGCAAGATTGCAGTTACCAGGTAGCTAACTCATCTATGAAAATGATTGCCACCTTTGAAGTTTGAATCACACTAGATACCTTTAGAAACGCCGGGGACAAGATGAACACAATTCCCTTATGCTCCAGAGATGTGGCGGTTTCACAAAAGTCCAGGTCTCTTACAAGACATTATCCCAATTCAGCGATGGTATCACCAAAAAGAATTGGAGGAATAGCAAAAAGAATCACTGTAGGAAGGAGGTTTCCCCATGGTCGAGAAGGAAAGAATAAGAGTCTACTTACATGTCCTGTATATGAGGTTTGTAGTCAGTTAGCATTTAGGTCAATATCTCTGGCTCATGGCTTTTCATATGAAATTTTATCTTGAAATAAAAGTTGGTTACCTGAGGCTCAAGTATGAAGTTGGGATAGAAGTCAGAATTACAAACTAAGGTACTATAAAGGTCCTTACCAAATAAACATCCAGAACCCTGGGAACTTACTCTTATAGAATAATCAGTGACTGTACACACTCCACTTCATTTTAATTTCTTAACTGAACCAACGTAAAACTGCAATTTCCTCAATAAGCATGTCCTGCTCCATTTACCAAAATGGCTTTAAATGACCCCAGCAACAACAATAGTCCTAAGAGCGGATATTTAAACTGGTTGAAGAGGTACCATGGTTTACTTTTTCTTTCTATTTCTGCAGCTCTGTCTTCCATCCATTTTTTTCTGACTTCCACATGTTCTCTACTAGATACACACTACACTGAGCATCAAAACAGAACAGTCCCTATAGCCTTGGAGGGGGAGGCAAACATTAACCAAATAGTCATAATAAGACCTAGACAGTCACTAATCAGGAGAAATTTTCCAAAAGAAAAACATTCATGTCAAAAATATTTAACCACAACAAGAACTGTAAACAGAATTGAGCTCCAGTTAATGCTGTGTATGCTGAAGTACTTAGGAGGAAATATCTGATGTTGGCAACTTATTCAGAAAATGTTTTTGTTTTAAAAGCTGGCTTGACAGATAAATGAAGGGATGGATAGATATGTGATATATCACATACAGCAGAAATGTTAAGTATAGATTAACATGGTAGGTAGATGGGTGTTCACCATGCATTACTGCCAACTTTTTTGTATGTTTGGAAAGTTTATATTAAAAATTGTTGTGAGTGAAGTGAAAGTCACTCAGTTGTGTCTGAGTCTTTGTGACCCCATGGACTATGTCCTATACAGTCCATGGAATTTTCCAGGCCAGAATACTGGAGTGGGTAGCCTTTCCCTTCTCCAGGGGATCTTCCCAACCCAGGGATCGAACCCAGGTCTCCCGCATTGCAGGCAGATTCTTTACCAGTTGAGTCACAAGGGAAGCTCCCCCAAAAACTGTTGGAACACCAAAAATAAATAAATAAATAATGGAATAAAGTCTAAACTAACCTTTGACAGGCAGAAGGGATCCCGTGATCCAGCTGAAGCACAGAGCATCACATGAGGAATGTCCGACGGCAGGGGCCATTCCCAAGCCTGCTGCACCTCCACCTGAACAGACATTGATGTGTTCCGCTCTTCACAACTGCTTGAATGCATATGCCTATTTTTGAATTGAAGGAAATTTTAGTGCAGTAGGAATACTGTTTAATAATTATTGTTCTTTGTGTTTACTTACACTGCAGACAGATTTTCACTTGGTAAAATTTTGACAGAGGCAAACTTCTGGTGAGTCAGATTAAACACGTGGGGAAACAGGGAGTTTCCTGGCTGTCCAGTGGTTAGGACTGGGCAGCTTTCACTGTGGTAACCCAGGTTCTACCCCTGATCAGGAAACAAAGATCCCACAAGCCACACTATGTGGCCAAAACCAAAAAAAAGGTGGGGGGGGGGGGAACCAGGCGATCCACAACATTCTGTCCTCCAGGCATATTTTTGAGGAACAAGTGTCTTCATCTCTAGAAAGGGAAAGCAGTGATTATTTAGCAGGTAATGGGTATGCACCCTATAAAAGTACACAATCACAACAATGTTTCTTGGTACCACAGAGCCCCCAACAAATTACACATTTTGTCAGTCAAGTCAACGCTCAACGGAAAAATTGGTTGTAAAACAGTTCTCATATTTTTTTGGTTGTTTAATACAGTTTATCAAAAACACCTATATATTCCCAGGATGGTTGTCTGAGGAGCCCTTACAAATAGCNACAGAGCCCCCAACAAATTACACATTTTGTCAGTCAAGTCAACGCTCAACGGAAAAATTGGTTGTAAAACAGTTCTCATATTTTTTTGGTTGTTTAATACAGTTTATCAAAAACACCTATATATTCCCAGGATGGTTGTCTGAGGAGCCCTTACAAATAGCTGAGAAAAGAAGAGGAGCAAAAGGCAAAGGAGAAAAGGAAAGATATACCCATTTGAATGCAGAGTTCCAAAGAACAGCAAGAAGAGATAAGAAAGCCTTCCTCAGTGATCAGTGCAAAGAAATAGGGGAAAACAATAGCATGGGAAAGACTAGAGATCTCTTAAAGAAAATTAGAGATACCAAGGGAACATTTCATGCAAAGATGAGTACAATAAAGGACAGAAACGGTATGGACCTAACAGAAGTGGGAGATAGTAAGAAGAGGTGGCAAATATTCATAGAAGAACTATGCAAAAAAAAAGATCTTTATGACCCAGATAACCACAATGGTGTGATCACTTACCGAGAGCCAGACATCGTGCAATGTGAAGTCAAGTGAGCCTTAGGACGCATCACTACAAAAAAGCTACTGGAGGTGATGGAATTCCAGCTGACCTATTTCAAATCCTAAAAGATAATGTTGTGAAAGCGCTGCACTCAATAAGCCAACAAATTTGGAAAACTCAGCAGTGGCCACAGGACTGGAAAAGTTCAGTTTTCATTCCAATCGTAAAGAAAGACAATGCTTCCAAAGAACGTTCAAACTATCGCACAATTGCACTCATCTCACATGATAGCAAAGTAATGCTCAAAATTCTTCAAGTTAGGCTTCCACAGTACGTGAACCTAGAACTTCCAGATGTACAAGCTGTATTTAGAAAAGCCAGAGGAACCAGAGATCAAATTGCCAACATCTGTTGGATCATCCAAAAACCAAGAGAATTCCAAAAAAACACCTTCTTCTGCTTTACTGACTATGCCAAAGCCTTTGACTGTCTGGATCACAACAAACTGTGAAAAATTCTTAAAGAGATGGGAGATACCAGACCACCTTACCCACTTCCTGAGAAACCTGTATGCAGGTCAGAAGCAACAGTTAGAACCAGACATGGAACAATGGACTAATTCAAAATTGGGAAAGGAGTACATCAAGGCTATTCTTTGTCACCTGCTTATTTAACTTATATGCAGAGTACATCATGTGAAATGCCAGGCTGGATGAAGCACAAGCTGGAATCAAGATTGCTGGGAGAAATATCAATAACCTCAGATATGCAGATGATACCACCCTTATGGCAGAAAGCAAAAAGGAACTAAAGAGCCTCTTGATGAAAGTCAAAGAGGAGAGTGAAAAAATTGGCTTAAAACTCAACATTCAAAAAATGAAGATCATGGCATCCGGTTCCATCACTTCATGGCAAACAGATGGGGAAACAATAAAAAGAGTGACAGACTTTATTTTCTTGGACTTCAAAATCACTACAGTTGATGACTGCAGCCATAAAATTAAAAGATGCTTGCTTCTTGGAAGAAAAGCTATGACAAACCTAGACAGCTTATTAAAAAACAGAGTCATTACTTCCCCAACAAAGGTCTGCCTAGTTAAAGGTATGTTTTTTCCAGTAGTCATGTATGGATGTGAGAGTTGGAACATAAAGAAAGCTGAGTGCTGACGAATTGATGCTTTTGAGCTGTGGTGTTGAAGACTCTTGAGAGTCCCTTGAACTGCAAAGCGATCCAACCAGTCCTGAATATTCATCGGAAGGACTGATGCTGAAGCAGATGCTCCAATACTTTGGCCACCTGATGTGAAGAACTTACTCACTGGAAAAGACCTTCATGATGGGAAAGACTGAAGACAGGAGGAGAAGGGGATGACAGAGGATGAGATGGTTGGATGGCATCACCGACTCAATGGACATGAGTTTAAGGAAACTCCACAAGGTGGTGATGGACAGGGAAGCCTGGTGTGCTGCAGTCCATGGGGTGGCAAAGAGTCAGACATAACTGAGTGACTGAACTGAACTGAAATTATCTAGGCTTATTGAAAACTGTCCTGTAATACCTTGGAAGAAAGATATGGTAAATCAATATTGCCATCAATAAAATAATCGTTAAGTATTTACTGAAAGTCTTCTATATGTAGAGGACAAGAAGCACCCTTCCTGACTACAAAGATCCTACAGTCATTATGACTAATCCTTTGTTTTTCTTGAAACTATTCATAATTTATGTTTGCATTTGTTCTTATCAAGCCATTTGGATAAGACACAATCACCTCAGATATAAAAAAAACTCACTACTGTCATATAGGTGGAAATTAATTAACATTAACAAGATTTGATGGTTGAGCATTTCCTAAGAAAGCCTTTAGGGTGAGCTTTGGTTTGTCCCTGAAGATTGCATGAAATAGAACCTTGGAGCAATTGCATAGTTTATGTAGCAATGAGTGTGATTCGTTAATACAATACTTTTCTTAATCCTAACACAGGCATCTGCAGTGTGTTGCCTGATTTCTCCCTCTCATTTTTACTAAATAAACCTATACTTTTAGCATACTCCAGAAGAAATAAGTAATCAAGGCAGTTATATCTGTAAAGTTGATGTATACTATAATCTAATATAATTTACTTAATATAAGTCTGTAAAAAAAATAAAACAGTATTGTTTGTGTTTATAAGCCTTATGCTGCTGCTGCTGCTAAGTCGCTTCAGTCGTGTCCAACTCTGTGCGACCCCATAGACAGCAGCCCACCAGGCTCTCCCGTCCCTGGGATTCTCCAGGCAAGAACACTGGAGTGGTTTGCCATTTCCTTCTCAATGCATTAAAGTGAAAAAGCTCAGTCGTGTCCAACTCCTAGCGACCCCATGGACTGCAGCCCACCAGGCTTCTCTGTCCATGGGATTTTCCAGGCAAGAGTGCTGGAGTGGGATGCCATTGCCTTCTCCAAGCCTTATGGCTGTCCCCTTATATAAAGGGGAATGTATTAACTGGTATATAACTTTCTATTGGCCTTTGGCATTTTGTTTTCATCCTATATGTATACACCATGCTTTCTGAATTTGTGTGCCATTAGACACAACCACGCATGCAGTGAAAGGTGTTAGTTACTCACTCGGGTCTAACTCTTTGCGATGCTATGGACTGTAGCCCACCAGGCTCCTCTGTCCATGGGATTCTCCAGGCAAAAATACTGGAAAATGTGCCATTTCTTTCTCCAAAGGATCTTCCCGACACAGGGATGGAACCTGCATTTCTGGTGTCTTCTGCATTGGCGGGCAGATTCTTTACCACCAGTCCAACTGGGAAGCCTTTTCTGGATTTAACAATATATTAAACGTCTTCCATAGATTCAAATACTATTCTACATCATTTTAGACAATGCAGATATCCAGAAAATATACTCTAAGTTAATCAGTTTCCCACTTGTTGCATGTTTAAATTACTTTCAATCCTTTGCCATTATAAACAGTAGTGCAACATAACTACACATGATGAACACAGCAAAATATCTGCCCTTAGTCTTGATTATTTCCTTAAGATAAGTTCCTAAAAGTCCAATTGCTAAGTTAGGCAGAACACAGTCTCTTTAAGTTCTTGTAATGTATTGCTAATATATCTCTAACAACGGATAATACCAGCTAAGTGCCTATACAGTATCTAAGTGGCCTCTGTCCACTTACCAGTAATGGGGTTGTTTTGTTTTGGTTTACATTTTTCTTTATGGTACTAATTTTGTAAGCCACCTTAAGTCTCAACTAGAACACAAAAAAAATCTTCCAGTAAAGTAAAAAGCCCCGTGATGCACATCTAAAAATCAGCTTAGCTGTTTCTAAATACTCATATCGAAAATTAGCTACATGCATAAAAATGTATGATTGAAGTGGCTGGTCTTTTGCTGAAATTCTGTCTGAGATCATATGATTCTCCCAATCCTTCCACATATCTGCCAAAAATAAAAGATTCCAGAAAGGAAGTTCTGTACAAATTCACTGTTGTTAATCATTTTCATGTTCAGTGCACACACAAGCTACTAACAATGGGTTGATGGTTCACTGAGTTTCATAGCAAACTAAAAAGCAAAGTGTCAGAATTTGTGTCATCCAGCAATATAATGGTAGCTGGAGAAGGTATTTATTGTCCCTTTCTTAAAAAAAGAAACCTTAGTGTAATGATTTCTAGCCTCCATTATGGTCCAATCACGTTTCCCATCAACTGCCTTGTTACACGTACCAGCGTGTCCCATATGTTACTGAAAAAAGTGTTCTTACTTACCAACCATCAGATAGGCATTCACTTTCATAGTCTTTAGGGGTAGATTTGTACCATTCCATCCAAGTCCTTGCCTTTTTAATTACTTGGATAAAATTTCAAGGTAAATATATAACTGTCAGGCTAGAACCAACTAAACTGACCAGTCCAGTACCTGAAATGAAACATACACCCAGGGCCTTATTAGCACTATGTTCTGATGAAATGTACTGATATTGCTGAGGGTAAATGGGTTGGAGGGTGTCATGGATTAAATATTTCCCTCCAAAATTCACGTCTACATAAAAACTTCAGAATGTGAATGTATTTGGAATAGAGTCCATTAAGATGAGGTTATATTGGATTAGGAAGGCCCTAAATCCAACAACTGGAACCTTATAAGAAGGCCAGGTGAACACACAGAAACACACAGGTAAAGCATCATGTAAAGATGGAGATAGAAACTGCAGTGACCAAGTCAAGGAATGCCAAGCAACCACCAAAAGTGAGGGGAAAGGTACAGAGAAAAGATTCTCCATCAGAGCTTCCAGGAGAAACCAACTGCAAAACCATGATTTTGAGCTTCAGCCTCCAAAATCATGAGATAATACATTTCTGCTGTTTTAAGCCATCCAGTTTGTGCTACAAAAGTAATATATATATATATATATATATATTCTTTTTTAGATTCTTTTCCCTTCAGTTCAGTTCAGTTGCTCAGTCATATCCGACTCTTTGCAACTCCATGGACTGCAGCACACCAGGCTTTCCTGTCCATTACCAACTCCCAGAGCCTGCTTGAACTCATTTCCATTGAGTCGGTTATGCCATCCAACCATCTCATCCTGTCATCCCCTTCTCCTCCTGCCTTCAATCTTTCCCAGCATCGGGGTCTTTTCCAGTGAGTCGGTTCTTCACATCAGATGGCCAAAGTACTGGAGCGTCTGCTTCAGCATCAGTCCTTCCAATGAATATTCAGGACTGATTTCCTTTAGGATGGACTGGTTGGATCTCCTAGCTGTCCAAGGGACTCTCAAGAGTCTTCTCCAACACCACAGTTCAAAAGCATCAATTCCTCAGCGCTCAGCTTTCTTTATGTTCCAACTCTCACATCCATCCATGACTAATGGAAAAACCATAGCTTTGACTAGACAGACCTTTGTCGGCAAAGGTCTTTTCCCTTATAGGGTATTATAAGATATTCAGTATTATTCCCTGTGTTATACAGTAGATCCTTGTTGTTTATCTGTTATATATATAATAATGTATATATGTTAATCCTAAACTCCTAATTTATCTCTCATTACCCCTGCTATCTTTGGTACCCATAATTTTTTTATTTTTAATTGGAATATAATTGCTTTACAATATTGTGTCAATTTCTGCCCTATGTTAATCAGCCATAGGCATACATTTGTCCCCTCCCCCTTGAGCCTTCCCTCCCACCTCCCACCCCATCCCACCCCTCTATTTTGTCAGAGATCACCAGGTTGGGCTCCCTGCAAATTCCCACCGGCTATCNTGCCCTTAGTCTTGATTATTTCCTTAAGATAAGTTCCTAAAAGTCCAATTGCTAAGTTAGGCAGAACACAGTCTCTTTAAGTTCTTGTAATGTATTGCTAATATATCTCTAACAACGGATAATACCAGCTAAGTGCCTATACAGTATCTAAGTGGCCTCTGTCCACTTACCAGTAATGGGGTTGTTTTGTTTTGGTTTACATTTTTCTTTATGGTACTAATTTTGTAAGCCACCTTAAGTCTCAACTAGAACACAAAAAAAATCTTCCAGTAAAGTAAAAAGCCCCGTGATGCACATCTAAAAATCAGCTTAGCTGTTTCTAAATACTCATATCGAAAATTAGCTACATGCATAAAAATGTATGATTGAAGTGGCTGGTCTTTTGCTGAAATTCTGTCTGAGATCATATGATTCTCCCAATCCTTCCACATATCTGCCAAAAATAAAAGATTCCAGAAAGGAAGTTCTGTACAAATTCACTGTTGTTAATCATTTTCATGTTCAGTGCACACACAAGCTACTAACAATGGGTTGATGGTTCACTGAGTTTCATAGCAAACTAAAAAGCAAAGTGTCAGAATTTGTGTCATCCAGCAATATAATGGTAGCTGGAGAAGGTATTTATTGTCCCTTTCTTAAAAAAAGAAACCTTAGTGTAATGATTTCTAGCCTCCATTATGGTCCAATCACGTTTCCCATCAACTGCCTTGTTACACGTACCAGCGTGTCCCATATGTTACTGAAAAAAGTGTTCTTACTTACCAACCATCAGATAGGCATTCACTTTCATAGTCTTTAGGGGTAGATTTGTACCATTCCATCCAAGTCCTTGCCTTTTTAATTACTTGGATAAAATTTCAAGGTAAATATATAACTGTCAGGCTAGAACCAACTAAACTGACCAGTCCAGTACCTGAAATGAAACATACACCCAGGGCCTTATTAGCACTATGTTCTGATGAAATGTACTGATATTGCTGAGGGTAAATGGGTTGGAGGGTGTCATGGATTAAATATTTCCCTCCAAAATTCACGTCTACATAAAAACTTCAGAATGTGAATGTATTTGGAATAGAGTCCATTAAGATGAGGTTATATTGGATTAGGAAGGCCCTAAATCCAACAACTGGAACCTTATAAGAAGGCCAGGTGAACACACAGAAACACACAGGTAAAGCATCATGTAAAGATGGAGATAGAAACTGCAGTGACCAAGTCAAGGAATGCCAAGCAACCACCAAAAGTGAGGGGAAAGGTACAGAGAAAAGATTCTCCATCAGAGCTTCCAGGAGAAACCAACTGCAAAACCATGATTTTGAGCTTCAGCCTCCAAAATCATGAGATAATACATTTCTGCTGTTTTAAGCCATCCAGTTTGTGCTACAAAAGTAATATATATATATATATATATATATTCTTTTTTAGATTCTTTTCCCTTCAGTTCAGTTCAGTTGCTCAGTCATATCCGACTCTTTGCAACTCCATGGACTGCAGCACACCAGGCTTTCCTGTCCATTACCAACTCCCAGAGCCTGCTTGAACTCATTTCCATTGAGTCGGTTATGCCATCCAACCATCTCATCCTGTCATCCCCTTCTCCTCCTGCCTTCAATCTTTCCCAGCATCGGGGTCTTTTCCAGTGAGTCGGTTCTTCACATCAGATGGCCAAAGTACTGGAGCGTCTGCTTCAGCATCAGTCCTTCCAATGAATATTCAGGACTGATTTCCTTTAGGATGGACTGGTTGGATCTCCTAGCTGTCCAAGGGACTCTCAAGAGTCTTCTCCAACACCACAGTTCAAAAGCATCAATTCCTCAGCGCTCAGCTTTCTTTATGTTCCAACTCTCACATCCATCCATGACTAATGGAAAAACCATAGCTTTGACTAGACAGACCTTTGTCGGCAAAGGTCTTTTCCCTTATAGGGTATTATAAGATATTCAGTATTATTCCCTGTGTTATACAGTAGATCCTTGTTGTTTATCTGTTATATATATAATAATGTATATATGTTAATCCTAAACTCCTAATTTATCTCTCATTACCCCTGCTATCTTTGGTACCCATAATTTTTTTATTTTTAATTGGAATATAATTGCTTTACAATATTGTGTCAATTTCTGCCCTATGTTAATCAGCCATAGGCATACATTTGTCCCCTCCCCCTTGAGCCTTCCCTCCCACCTCCCACCCCATCCCACCCCTCTATTTTGTCAGAGATCACCAGGTTGGGCTCCCTGCAAATTCCCACCGGCTATCTATTTTACATGTAGTAATGTATATGTTGGAGAAGGCAATGGCACCCCACTGCAGTACTCTTGCCTGGAAAATCCCATGGATGGAGGAGCCTGGTAGGCTGCAATCCATGGGGTCGCTAAGAGTCGGACACGACTGAGCGACTTCCCTTTCACTTTTCACGTTCATGTATTGGAGAAGGAAATGGCAACCCACTCCAGTGTTCTTGCCTGGAGAATCCCAGGGATGGGGCAGCCAGGTGTGCTGCCATCTATGGGGTCGCACAGAGTCGGACAGGACTGAAGCGACTTATCAGCAGCAGTAGCAATGTATATGTTTCAATGTTACTCTTTCAATTTGTCCCTCCACCTCCTTCCCCCAAAGTGTTCACAAGTCTGTTCTCTATGTCTGTGTCTCCACTGCTGCCCTGAAAATAGGTTTTTCAGAACCATCTTTCTAGATTCCATATATGTGTGTTAATATACAATATTTGTTTTTCTCTGACTTATTTCATTCTGTATAATAGGCTCTAGTTTCATCTACCTCATTAGAACTGACTCAAATACTGTCCTCTCTATGGACAAGTAATATTTCATTGTATGCATGTATCACAACCTCTTCACCCCTTCATCTGTCAATGGACATCTAGGTTGCTTCCATGTCCTAGCTATTGTAATTAATGCTGCAATGAACACTGGGGTATATGTGTCTCTTTCAATTACAGTTTTCTCAAGGTATATGCCCAGAATTGGGACTGTTGGATCATATAGTAGTTTTAGTCCTAGTTTTTTAAGGAATTTCCATACTTTTCTCCATAGTAGCTGTATCAGTTTATATTTGCACCAACAATGCAAGAGGGTTCCCTTTTCTCCACACTTTCTCCAGAATTTATTGTTTGTACATTTTTTGATGATGGCCATTCTGACCAGTCTAAGGTGATACCTGATTGTAGTTTTGATTTGCATTTCTCTAATAATGAGTGATATTGAGCATCTTTTTGTGTGCTTACTAGCCATCTGTATGTCTTCTTTGGAGAAATATGTTTTTAGGTCTTCTGCCACTATTTCATAGAGTTGTTTATTTTTCTGGTGTTGAGCTGCATAAGCCGCTTGTATAATTTGGAAATTAATCCTTTGTTGTTTCATTTGTTATTATTTTCTCTCATTATGAGGGTTGTCTTTTCACCTTGTTTATAATTTCTTTGCTATGTGAAAGCTTCTAATTAAGTTCCATTTATTTTTTCTTTTCGTGTTGTTGGTTTTATTTCTATTATTCTAGGAAGTGGGTCATGGAGAATTATGTCAAGGAGTGTGCTATGTATGGTTTCCTCTAGGAGCTTTCTGATTTCTGGTCTTACATTTAAGTCTTTAATCCATTTTGAGTTTATTTTTATGTGTGGTGTTAGGAGGTGTTCTAGTTTCATTCTTTTACATGTAACTGCCCAGTTTTTCCAGCACCACTTATTGAAGAGGCTATCTTTTCTCCAATGTATACTTTTGCTTCCTTTGCAAAGATAAGGTGCGAGGGTTTCTCTCTGGGCTTTCTGTTTTGTTCCATTGGCTATATTTCTGCTTTTGTGCCAGTAGTATACTGTCTTGATGACTGTAGCTTTGCAGTATAGTCTTAATTCAGAAAGGTTGATTCTTCCAGCTCCATTTTTCTTTCTCAAGATTGTTTTGGCTATATAAGGAGTTTAGAAAAATGGTACTGAAGAATTTATTTACAGGGAAGCAGTGGAGAAACAGACAGAGAACAGACTTACGGACATGGGGAGAAGGGAGGAGCAGATGAGATGTATGAAGAGAGTAGCGTGGAAACTTACATTACCATATCTAAAATAGATAGCCAATGGAATTTGCTGTATGTCTCAGGAAACTCAAATGGGCTCCGTATCAATCTAGAGGCGTGGGATGTGGACGGAAATGGGAGGGAGTTTCAAAAGGGAGGGATATATGTGTACCTATGGCTGATTCATGTTAAGGTTTGACAGAAAACAATAAAATTCTGTAAAGCAATTATCCTTCAATTAAAAATTAATTAATTAAAAAAAGATTGCTTTGGCTATTCGGGGTTTTTTTTTGTTTGGTAAACATAATTTGTTTTTCAGTGTCTGTGAGTCTGTTTCTGAGATGTTGCCCTTTCTGTTTCCTCTTGCTCTTTGCCTATCCCCTTCTGCCCTCTTACACCACATACCATTAATGCATGATTCTCAATTTGCTTTTTTGATCTTCTATCCTTTTAAGAATCTGATGAAACTTATATGCTGTCCCCACAAAATTGGTGCATATACTCACATAAGATTTAATAATAACTCACAAAAGATTTCTAGATTGTTCATGGACTCTTTACCTCAACCATTTACCAAATCTAAGAATCTTCTAAGCTCATTCATACTAATATGTAATAATAATACATGTAATATGTAACAATATTTGGCCATTCTCTGCCAGAAGGGAATTTTAAATGAAGTGAGGTCATCTCTAACTAATATAACAGATCTAAAGGATATAAGCATCATTGGGCAATATGGGGGCTGCATTTTCCTCATAAGGGCCCCTTCCTGAAGCCTCCAAATCAAATCTTCATATAAGGTAAGCTTGATTTGACATACCCTCCCTGGAACACAGGCCAAAATATATAATTGACTCATATTTTCCCCCAGAAATTAATGCCACCATAATCTAGACTCAGAATCTTGGAACTACTTTGATTCTCAGAACTTCTCCTCTCATCTAGTCATTCATCAGAAACCATTTTTCTTTATAATGTCTTTCATATCCATCTCTTCCTCCATGTATTAATTTCCTATTGCTTCTATTTCTTTGAGCCCCTTTTTTATAAATTGCCAGCTACTTAGTGACTTAAAACAATACAAATTTATTCTCTTATACAGGGATAATATCAAGGTTTTGGCAAGGCTGATTCCTTCTCGAAGCTCCAGAGGAGAATCTGTTTCTAACTTCTTACAGTTTCTAGAAGCTGCTCACATTCCTGAGCTTGTGTCCACATTACTCCAATATCTATTTCCATTGTAACATAAAGTTCTCCTAACATTGACCATCCTGCCTCTCTCTTATAAAGACTTTTGTCATTACACTAAAAATATCCAGATAGTCCAGGGTAATTTCCCATTTCAAGATTCTTAATCACCTCTGGGGGGCTTTTCCAGTGGCAGAAGTGGTAAAGAACCTGCCTGCCAAGGCAGGAGATATAAGAGACACAGGTTCAATCCCTAGGCTGGGAGTATACCCTGGAGGAGGAAATAGCAACCCACTCCAGTATTCTTTCCTGGGACAGAGGAGCCTGGCAGGCTACAGTCCGTGGGATCACAGAGTTGGACACAACTGAAGTGACTTAGCACGCATGCATGCAATCACATCTGCAAAGCCCCTTTTACCATATAAGAGGGCATATTCACAGGCTCTGGGCATTAGGACACGGATATCTTTGCGGGACGATATTCTACATCACTTCTTCCTCAGCCCCAGTTTTGGTCCTTGTCTGTACCCCTGGAATACGTCAACATTTTCCTAATTGGCTTTCCTGACTCCTGCCTCTCTCCCAGTTCCTTTGGTCATTCTAGATGTGATACATATTCAGCAAAAATTAATTCTTCATCCTGTTCTTCACCCATTCCAAGACCCTGACCTTAGTTTACTTTGGCCCAATATCGTTCAATTAAACTGATCTCTACACTCTTCCCCTACACACACACACACACACACACACACATTAATGGAGAGACCTATCCAGCATTTTCAGGGAATTCATCCCTGAAGAGAAAACCTATAAGGTTAAATGTTAAGGAAGTAAAGAGATGCCAAATAGGATAAGAGCATCCCTGGCAGAGGGAAGAGCATATATGAAAGTTGTGCGGCTGAGAAGAGTTTGTCATTGTTATGTAATGAAAGGATTGCCAGATTGCCAATGTGACTGGGGCAGAGTGAGCAGAGAGGGGAGGGGCAGGAGATCACTGCAGAGGAAAAGGCAGGGACATATCATGCCGAGCTTTACAGGGGTTTTAATTTTATTACAAGTGCAATGAGAAACCCCTGGAAGGTTTTGAATAGATCACTAGTTCCTGGAGAGATGGCAAAGAATGGAAGGGGAACAACAAAAGAACTAGAAAGACCAGATAAGAGGTTATTGAGGTGATTATAGGAATCCAGACTAGAAATAGCAGTGGCTTGGGTTCAGATAATGGCAGTCGAGTTAAGAGAAGCAGATGTAGCCACGATCTATTTTGGAGGTAGCAGAGAAGGGATCTGGAGGGTTGAGAGAGGAAAACCAAAGAGAAGTCCTAGATTTCTGGCTTCAGCAGCTGGTTAGATGGCAGTGATGCACTTACTAAGGTGAAGAAGGTTGAGAGACAAACAGGTTTTAGAATGTAAACACTGTCCTCTAAAAGTGTAAGATCCTTATGGGAGTGGCAATGTTTAAACTTTGCTCACCAGCATATACCAGCACCTAGAACACTGCCTGAGGAGCTTCCCAGGTGGCTCAGTGGTAAAGAATCCACCTGCCAGTGCAGAAGACACAGGTTTGATCCCTGGGTTGGGAAGATCCCCTGGAGAAGAAATGGCAATACACTCCAGTGTTCTTGTCTGGGAAATCCCAGGGACAGAGGAACCTGTATTCTTGTCTGAGAAATACCATGGATAGAGGAGCCTGATGGGCTACAGTCCATGGGGTTGCAAAAGAGTCAGATATGACTTAGCAATAAACAACAACCAGAGCACACTGTATGACATGGTGAACATTAACTGAACTAAGGTTGTTGACAGTCCTGTAACATCCTGATGATTCACTGCTTGTAAAAGGGGATACAGTACATTTAAGTGAAATACTAAACAGACATGGAATATAGTTAAAGGATTCATATTTCAAAGGTATGAAGTGACAACAGCTTATGTCTTTCACATAAATGAGCTGTATGTAAAGCAATTTCATAGAATGTCTGATATAAAGAAAGTCTGATGTTATAAGTTGATATTTTAGAAAGGAAAAAGTCATAAGAACTCCAGTAGATGAAGGTTCCTTGTTATTACCTGAGTACTTAAATTATATTGTTTTAGGGAATTGACTCTTAATGACATGGCATCAGCCTTGCACTACTAGCTTTTAGTAGTCAGGGGAGAAAACAAGAGAGACAGTGACAGCTGTTGATGTTTGTCAGATTTGACAGGGTAAGGAGGAGCCCTCAAGTGACACTGTGACTAAATCAGTATTCATCTTTTAAACTCCAAGGGCAACATGATGTTTGGCATAGTCAAGTTGTCATGCTATTTGCATGGCCCAGCACTACAAGAATATGGACTATTCACCATGAGGAAAGGAGAAATCCTATACAAAAGGATACAAAAATATATATCTTCATTGGTGTTTTACCAATAGGTATCTAGTATCTTTAATACTTTTCAATACATAATTGGCATCTAGTGCTCTTACTATTCCAAGACAGGCTTTTCAAAAATTGGCACTAGCCATCAACAAATATCAGATTTGATAAGGGAGATTAAAAACTCAGCTAAATTTATCCAGACCTGAAATTTTATACCTTGCCTGATGCTGCTGCTAAGTTGCTTCAGTCGTGTCCGACTCTCTGTGACCCCACAGACAGCAGCCCACCAGGCTCCTCTGTCCCTGGGATTCTCCAGGCAAGAACACTGGAGTGGGTTGCCATTTCCCTCTCCAATGCATGAAAGTGAAAAGTGAAAGTGAAGCTGCTCAGTCATGTCTGACTCTTCGATACCTCATGGACTCCTCCGTCCATGAGATTCTCCAGGCAAGAACACTGGAGTGGGTTGCCATTTCCTTCTCCAATGCATGAAAGTGAAAAGTGAAAGTGAAGCTGCTCAGTCATGTCTGACTCTTCGAGACCCCATGGACTCCTCCGTCCATGGGATTCTCCAGGCAAGAGTACTGGAGTGGGTCTTCATTGCCTTCTCCAATATCTTGTCTAAGTGAGATCTAAAACAAAACAAATAAGCAAACAAAAATGCTCTAGGAAAGCCAAGCAATACATTTTAAAAAAACATTCTGAAGGGATTAAAAATAATTATTAATTTCTTACAATCCAGCAATTCTAGTTCTGGGTGTATATCCAAAATAATTGAAAGTAAGGTCTCAAAAAGATATTTGTATACCCACATTCATAGCAGTACTATTTTCAATGGCAAAAAGTTAGAAGTAACTCACCCAAGTGTCTATCAACAGAAGGATGGATAAACAAAATGTAGTATGTATGTACAATGGAGTATTATACAGCCTTAAAAATGAAGGAAATTCATACATGCTATATAACACAGATGAAGTCTGAACACAGTATAGTAGATGAAATAAGCCAGTCACACACAAAAAAATCGACTAGTGTATGATTCCACTTATATGAGCTACTTAAAGTAGTTAAATTCATGGCGACAAAGTAGAATGGTCACTGTGAGAGGCCAAGGGGAAGGGGAAAGGGAAGTTAGTTTAATGGACACAGAGCTTCAATTTGGGACAATGAAAAAGTTCTGGAGATGTATGGCAGTGACGGTCATACAATAAAGTGAATATATTTAATGCTGCCCAACCGTACATTTAAAAATTGTTTAAATGGTAGATTTTACCTTTTGTGTATTTTACCTCAATGAAAGATAATAATTAACTTTAAGTTGTGAGTGGTTAGTCACATGAGCAATATTATCAGAATCTGACAGGTAAAACATGCTAAGAGTGGGATCTTCGTCTCTGCACTACCTTCAGAGCACCTGGCACCATGGGTTTTAGTTAATAGTAAGGTGAGTTTGAAACAATAATGGATGAATGTGGTCTCCAAAAAGCAAAGTAGTTTTAATGCCCTGTAGAATTATTTTATCTAGAATGAGAGAATGATAGTTTCACTTCTCTTCAGACCAGTCCACATCACATGCTTTTCAGCTACAGGGAAACTTTCAGAGAATTATAAACAAACTGAAATGGGTTCAGGGAGGAGTAATCAGGAAAAAAAAAAGGGGGGGATCTGAGAAGTCCTTTATGAGAAACAACTGAAGGATGACACACTAGCAATGATGAAAAAAAAAAGTAGTTTGTTTCCTCATGACTGAAAAGAATAGAGTTAAGACCAAATTTTGGAAGCTACACAGTAAGACAGTTTTCAGATCAGTAGAAGGAAGAAACTCTGCAACAGTTTCCACAGCACTTTATCAGTAGCCCTCGTATAGAACTTTCCACTCTCTATCTGTAACTGAAGTTCCTCCCAGAAATTACTTCAGTATCCACGTAACATCTGATGATGCACATATTAGGCCCTGAAATACTTGTCTGATGAATTAAAGAAGGTGAGAATGATTAAACAAATGACTGTCAGATCTAGCCAAAGATGAAACTGAGCTGTCCTGTGAGGGAAGGCATTCAAACAGAGGCTAGTTAAGTACTTGGCAGAGATGTTATGGAGGAGATCCAAGTTTCGTTTACTTGGTTGGGTTAGATGACTTTTAAGGCCTTTCAAGCCCTAAAGATCTATGGTTTCATGGCCTGGGTTTAAGTGCTGGCCTCGCCACTTCAATAGTGCTGCCATATTAGGTAAAGTCACTGCGCTGCTTTGCTCAAACGGGATCAAAAGATATACCGTGCATGCTATATAAATTATTTGGAAGATCAAAATAACTTTTAACAAAAACAAACAACAAAAAACAAAAATGAAGGCTAACTACCTCCCTACCTTGACTGGCAAGAGGTCAAGCGTGAACTTTTAGAGGGCTTCCTAGGGAGGCCAGTGGAAGCCTGGGGTAAGAGGGACCAGACCAGAGGAACTGGCTGTATGACAGGGTTTGTCCCTGAAGGTAAGGCAGCATTAACCCTAAATCCTGTGGACCAAGGGGCACAACCATTTCAGGCTTGATGAAGGTCAGTGTCCATCTTTGGCAAGTCAGTCCAATGCGGGGAGCAATGCCCCAAGAGTACACTCTCATATACTGCTGAGGGGGCAAGGAAATAGAAAACCACCACTGGGGCAGGTGATTGTGGATTGATCAAGATCTCAGCCAAGTGGATGGGACTCAGGTTATCTAAAACACTTAAAAAGAAAATAATACAGGGGCCCGGGGGACAGGCCAATGTAGAAGAAAGTGGAGGAAGGCTGTGGTTCAACTCAGACATTCCAGAGTCTAAATAAAAGCACTGAGATGAATGCCAGGCCCCAGCTGATGTGTCTGGTGCTACAAATGTACTGCTGCCTTAGTCAAAATAGACTCTTAAACTGCCTGAGGTTAAACCTGTAGGTGGAATATAGGAATAGAATCACGGAGTATAGGTGAATCAGGGAGAGAGGCAGGATTAAACTGGGAAGGTGCCCCACAATTTATAAAGGACTGTATAGGCATACATGGTTATACTTTAGTGATTAAAAAGCTGCCTCTGGAGTCAGATTATCTGGGATTGAATCAGATTTGACTCAGTTTGAGAGTGGGCCCATGCCCTACCTTTCTGTCACCATTTCTTCTGTAGCAAAATGGAGATAATAGTACCTTCCTCGTAGCATGGTCTGGGGACCAATGAAATAACATGGCAACATGCTTAGAACAACACCTGGCTTACAATGTCTTCACAGTAAATATCAGGAGTTAAAGATCTTTAGAGCTCAGTGATCTGCTCTGATCTACGTATCCAGGTCATTTTTTCTTGCTGAATAACCTATTCTTAAATTATGTCTTTGGTTGTCTTCTTCTAGTGGTTCTCAACCAGGAGTGATTTTGCTCTGAGGGACATTTAACATAATCTGGAGACAGTGCTGGACATCTCTTCACAGGGTGGGGTGGGGTGTGGAGGTGGGGATGGTTACTGGCATTGAGGTCTGCCCAGCCCCAAATATCAGTAGAAAAGAGGTTGAGAAATCCTGGCCTAGGCCCATTTCTAGTAGCAAAATGTCATTTAATGCAGCTCTAAAGGAAAAAGCAGTATCTTCTCTTTCTTTCACTTTCCAGAGCTCTAAATCCTCTGAAAGCCTGTAATGTACACAAAGCTGCATCCCACAGTGGGCACTGCCACAAAGACCTCCTTATCCTTGTCGCTTCTTTAGTGCTCTGGAGCTGAGGGCATGGTGAGCGCTATACATCCCAGAAAGCAATGGACCATTTAGTTCCTTTCTAAATCCTGCCCAGTTGCTTTCAGGGGCCTGCAGTTCTCATATGGATATTGATGGACTTGTGGGGTGGAGGTGAATGGGGCTAGGGAACCTGCAATCTGGCTGCCTCAGAAAGCAGTGCCTGCACATTCAAGGCATGGTAGAGAGGGAAGACAAGGGTCTTCATATCTACTTTCAATTAGGATTATGCTGTTTCTGGCAGCATAAGGTAGGTGCTCTGTCAACTATTTGAATTCTTCAGTTGTGTCTTGTTGCTTCACAAATGGTGGAAATTCTTTCTAGTGGAGGCTGAAGAGATTCAGAAATTCTACCATTTTTAGAGGGGGAGTCTGAGATTTGCATCATTTTTGGAATATCACAGGTGTGTTTGCTGACAGCTAGCAAAGGCTATCATGGCTACAAGTCAGGTGTCCTTTAAAATCATTACTTTCTCTTTACTCCTGCTGACTTGATTTGGAAAGATTAAAGCACGAGCGTCTCCTTTGAGGCAGTCAATAAATTTGTAGTGGGGATTTTCCTTTTCTAAATACTCAGAGTCATTAGATTAGATTTTGAATCAATGCAAAGATGTGGGAGTGAAGGGAAGCTCTGCGTTCTTCAAGTCACCATCTTTTCATCCTACCCCAGAATTGCCCAGAATTCCAAGTCAGAGTGAACGAATGGTCCATGGTTCATGGGTCTTTAGTGATGTTGCCTTGTAGCGATGTGAATAAATGATCATATTGTACAAATTTCTAACTCTGGGTATAAAATATTCAACTAATAATGTCATCTAATCAAGAGATTAAGTGTTCTAAGAACTGGAAGTGGCTGGATTATAAACCTGATGAGTTTTATGTTCCATGTGCACATAAAGAATGTTTTGTAATGACTGATGTGCAAGCTGACTTTTCATTTTCTTCTCCAAATGGCTATAGATGTTCTTTTTCTCAGTGACAGTGATCTTGAATACACACAAATGCTAAAACCCAGCTGTTTCTCTTTGTGAGCAAAGAGCAATCTTAAATTATTTTTTATAACATATACATTCCTTTCACTCTAGAAAAGTGCAACTCTCAACAAATAGTGTTTTAATTAAAATCCAGTAAACTCTTTTCCTGTTCTTTTTCTCCCTAGTCTTACACTATACTTTTTTGCATCTTATGTCTAAGAGGTACTACCAAAATATAATTTTTCAAAAAACAGTATCAAATTACCAACTTTAATTGTAGAGTTTATGATTAAAATGTTTCCATTTATGTAACTTTAATTACAGGCTTCATGAAGGAGAAGACTGAAATTTTACCATTTTTACCTACTGATAAATCAGTTTTTTTGGTTAGAAAGCGGCTTAAAGCCACGTACACTTCATTAACTGTCACCAACTGAACAGTGACCATAACCCTGGATTTCTGAGCACTCATTCCTTGGTACAGTAAAATTGGTGCTATCAGGAAAACTACACTGTCAAAATCGATTACTTTGGAGGATTTCCTCTTTGGTGCGGTACTCTATTCAACCTAACTTGAATGTGTCTCATTGGAAACACAAACCTTTCAGCACATACTTGGAAACGAACTGTAGTTTTGCTAGGGCTGCCATAACAAAGTACCGTACCACAGACGGAGTGGCTTAAACAACAAAACTTTGTTTTCTCACAATTCTGGAGGTTAGAAGTCTGAGAGCAA
Source organism: Neotragus moschatus (assembly GCA_006410615.1). Classification (NCBI taxonomy): domain Eukaryota; kingdom Metazoa; phylum Chordata; class Mammalia; order Artiodactyla; family Bovidae; genus Neotragus; species Neotragus moschatus. The sequence continues at coordinate 541,438 of SJYA01000921.1, forward strand.
GGTGCTAGCCGGCTTGGCTTCTGAGATCTCGTTCCTGAGCTTCTAGGCAGCTGTCTTCTCCCTGTGTCTTTACATGGTCTTCCCTCTGAGTTTGTTTCTGTCCCAGTGTCTTCTTCTTATAAGGACACCAGTCAGACTGGATTAGAGCCCACTCGACTCATTTTAACTTGACTGCCTCTTTAAAGATCCTACCTCCACACAGAGTCACATTCAGAGGTACTAGGATAAATTTCAGAAAGACACTGTCAAAAATCCAGGAATAACAAAATTAAAACCACAAGATCAGTAAGTAGTATTTAGTAAGAATTTATTGTGCATATAAGAAAATTTGAGAACTGGGAACTTTCAAATGTAAAACTAACGTGAAGCTCAAGGATATGATGTTACAGGATGGCTAATAAAGTGAAAATAAGGAAGTTAACTTTTATAATGATTGGTTATTTTCAATGGGAGTTTCCAGATGGTAGGGAGTTGATTAAAAGTGATTTTATATCATATTTAGGAAGATAAAATTTTTCATGATTATCCAGGGCATTTACAAGAGATAACCTAAGTTAATTTTTACTTGTGTTCACCAAGTAATTTTGACTTAGTTTTGCTTGTGTGGCTTAAACAGTTTTGTCTGCCAGGGAATTTTCAAGTCTAGTCTCCATTTGTATTTAATTTTAACAATATCAAATCACAGACTTTCCATACTTTTAATTTGGTTAAGGTGGAAAAAAGTAGTCCCAGATGATCATTTCTATACAGAAATATTAAATTTAAGTTATATTTGAACAGGAATCAGGTTATAGCATAAGCTACAGGTTGTTGAAGATTCCTAAATGTTACTGTTAAAAATGGCAAATATTTGCACCAACAAATCTCAGAAGGCTGAGGATATGAAAGGCCTATCAGAAACAATGAGGTCCCAGGTATAATGGAAATTAAACATTTGCATGTGTAAAAGCTTTGTTTGATGTATCTGAGACTTCGTACCTGAGACCTACTGTTTGCATGCCAAGTTCACCTTCTTCTTGATCTTGTTTAGTTGCTAGGTCATGTCCAACTCTTTGCGACCCCATGGACTGTAGCCCGCCAGGCTCCTCTGTCCATGGGATTTTCCAGGAAAGAATATTGGAGTGGGTTGCCATTTCCTTCTCCAAGGGATCTTCCCAATCCAAGGATTGAAATGGTAGGTGGATTCTTTACTGCTGAGTCACCAGGGAAGCCCAACCAGGGAAAAAAAAAAAAAAAAAAAAAACCAAAAGAGTGAATGAGAGTTCAGAGGAAAATTCTGGAAAATATTTTCAACCAAGGTAGTTTCTTTCCTTCTGCTACTTAGTCTAGAGCCAAGAACATTCAAAGTCCTTGCTGCTGCTGCTGCTAAGTCGCTTCAGTCGTGTCCAACCCTGTGCGACCCCACAGACGACAGCCCACCAGGCTCCCCCATCCCTGGGATTCTCCAGGCAAGAACACTGGAGCGGGTTGCCATTTCCTTCTCCAATGCATGAAAGTGAAAAGTGAAAGTGAAGTTGCTCAGTCGCGTCTGACTCTTCGCGACCCCATGGACTTAGAGGCTACCATTTCTCTAAAGGAAAAAGAAAGAAGCCTTAATGGCTTGCAAACATCTGCTCAGGCCTTGACTTTGCCTCCTTCCCCACTGCTTCTCTGCCATTCTGGAAAGGTGTGATGTAGAGATGATAAAGTTTAAAAACAAAATAGGGAAAAGTGGACAGTACATTAGACAGAAACGTGTTCCCCCACCCATTCAAAATTAAATTAGGGGAGCAGAATGATAACTGACAGAGGAAGCAGGGGAGAGCTGAAGTTCCTCACTGCCTCATCACACCACTGTCCTAGACGCACCCTATGACTAGATAAACATCATCTTCCAGTAGAGACTGGCAACTTCTAGTAAAGAAAACTTCCTGTTGAGTTTGATAAGGAAATTATGTAATCACTGTTAAGAAATTGTAGAAAGGAAGAAAACGACATGTTACTGAGTAGAAACACAAGAGATTAGAAATTAAAGCACAGAAATGGTCACTGACTTACCATCATACTGGCAAGAAGGATAGAAAGGCAGTAACCAGAGGTCATTCCTTTGCTAATATCTTTTAATATTTTTGTGCTTGAACTGAGATAGAGCAATAACAAGTGCATGCTTATGTGATTTGTAAGCACTAGGTTGAAAGGGTTGCTAATGTTTTAAACAAAGAATATTCAGAGTGACTGTAAGTAGTAGATGATCAGAGGAAGTTTAATAGAAATAATTTCAACACTGTACGGATAAGGAAAATGATATCAGCTTCAGCAGTATAGTGTATTAGCTGGCACACGGCTAGTATCCAAAATATGTTTCTTGGAATGAATATGAATATGATGCTTCTGTTCTGTGCCTGTTGATTAACTGAGAGCCTAAAACCCACTGAGAGTAGATCAGCAAAAAGTCTTTTAAAGCAATTGACACTAGAGATGAAGAAGTAATAAAATTGCATTTTAATATATCTGGTTGTATCAGACATGTCCTTCATTTACTTGTCTAACAAACCTTTATTGATCAAATTGGACAAATGAACAGGACAGAATCCCTGGCATTGAAGAATTGTACAGGAGAAAGCCTGGGAGGACAAGTGTTACAGTACAGTGCTGGGGACAGGGCAGACTGGGTACAGCAGCAAGAACTTCTAAAAGGATGCATCTCGTAAAGGATGACTAGGAGTTGGCAATTGTGGGCTGGGAGAAGAAAGCATGAGCAGAGTAACCAAGTGTGCAAAGGAACAGAGGCTAGAAAATAAGGCATTTTGGAGTATAGCACGTGACTGGGTTGAGTCAGGATAGATGATGAGACTAGAGAAGGACATAAGAATTTATCCTGAATGCCTTGGAATGGTTTGATGAAGAGTTGGACTTTATTCTTTCCTTCCCCCAAGTTTATCAAAATATAACTGACATATGCTGTTCATGCAACCAGTCATGTCCAACTCTTTGCAACCCCTGGAGTGCAACATGCCAGGCCTCCCTGTCCCTCACCATCTCCCAGAGTTTGCCCAAGTTCACGTCCATTGCATCAGTGATGCCATCCAGCCATCTCATCCTCTGACACCCTCTTCTGCCCTCAATCTTTCCAAGCATCAGGGACTTTTACAGTGACTCAGTTCTTCATATCAGTTGACCAAACTACCAGAGCTTCAGCTTCAGCATCAGTCCTTCCAATGAATATTCAGGGTTGATTTCCTTTAGGATTGACTGGTTTGATTTCCTTACTCTCAGGCGTCTTCTCCAGCACCACAGTTCAAAAGCATCAGTTTTCTAAAGCTCTGCTTTCTTTACGATCCAGTTCTTACAACCGACATATAACACTGTGTAAATTTAAGGTGTGACGTTGTTTTTATACACTCATGAATTGCAAATTGGTTACCACCAAAGTATTAACACCTCCATGATGTCACATAATTACCATTCCCTTTTTGTAGTGAGAATATTTAAGATTCACGTTTTTAGCAACTTTCAAGTATATAGTACAGCACTATTATCTATAATCACAATGCTGTGCATCAGATTCCTCGAACTTTTCACCTCCCAACTATTAAGTTTCTTCTCTTTGATCAACATGGCCCCATTTTACCTACCCCTCACCATTCTACTCTTTGTTTCTATAAGTTTGACTTTTTTTAGACTTTATTCTTAAATATAATCAGGAGACACAGATAATTTTAAGTTATTCAATAAAATGATCAGATCTATGTATTCAAAGTATTATGTTAGTAGTGACAGTATGAAGAATTAATTGGCACTGGCAAGGACTAAAGACAGAGGTGATAAAGGTTGTTTTAGGATCTAGACGAGCAACACTGACCTGAGTTAAGACAACGGTGGCAGAAATGAAGATGAGGGGAGATCTATGAGAGATACTAGGTAGACTTGATTGCACATATGACCAGTTAATGAGCCCGTGATATAAGCCAGGCACTGTGCCAACTGCTAAGGAAATGGAAAGGAAAGAAATATCTCTTGTGTCTAAGTAACTTCTAGTCCAGCGATAAAGGACTTCCCTGGTGGCTCAGCAGGTAAAGAATCCACTTACAATGCGGGAGAACTGGGTTCGATCCCTGGGTTGGCAAGATCCCCTGGAAAAGGGAACAGCTACCCCCTCCAGTATTCTGGCCTGGAGAATTCCATGGACTGTATAGTCCATGGGGTTGCAAAGAGTCAGACACGACGGAGCAACTTTCACTCAGTCCACTGATAAATATAAACAGTTAAACCAATTACAAGTCAATATGAAAAGCATTAAAATAGTGGTATGAACAAGTGCTGTGGCTATCCCGAGAAGCTGTGATTAACTTAGACTGAGAAAAGAAAGAAAAAGGACCAAAAGGATGAAGATGGGTGAGGAAACAAAAGGTGGGCACTTCCAAATAAAATTAATCTGGAGAGGATGCATAGAGGAAAGGGAGAGGTATAAGATCATTTTGCAAAACTGCAAATAGTGTGCTGTGTGCAGCTATAAGGTACAGGGGAACAAGTGCTGAGAAAAAGGTTGGAGAACTAAGTGGAGAAGAAGTAGGGCTTGTGCCATGGAAAGGAGTTTGAAATTAATCCTGGAGGTTGCAGGGCACAATTGAAGAAATTTAGGCAGGCAGGCTCCGTGACGTAATTAGTGTTTTAGAAAGATAGCTTTGGTGGCAGGATGGAGAATGGATTGTAGAAGGATAAGCAAGCAAGATCAGTAATGAAATGGAACTGAGGTCAAGTGAGAGTCTAGATCAAGACTAGGATAAAGAGGTAGAATTTATAGGATTTGTGATTAATCTGATGGAGAGGTTTCAAAAAAGGAAATATTTGAAGAATGTTTGTTCTATAACGTGTGTGTGCACACTGAATCGCTTCAGTTGTGTCTGACTCTTTTTGACCATATGGACTGTAGCCCGCTAGGCACCTCTGTTCATGGGATTCTCCAGGCAAGAATACTGGAGTGGGTTGCCATGACCTGCTCCAGGGGATTTTCCCAATCTAGGGATCAAACCTAGGTTTTCTGCACTGCAGGTGGATTCTTTACTGCTAAGCAATCAGAGAAACTCCTAACAAATAATAGCAGCAACATTAAGCAACATACATTTTATCCTTCACTTCTCCCCACATAATTTCCATTCACTTTTCCCATTAAGAGTTCTCTTTAGAGTTCTTGTTCTTTAGAGTTCTTAACACTTGAGGAAAACAATTATTGTCAAATGTAGCAAGTTTATGCTGAATATTTTTAGTTATTTCTTTTATCTACAAGCAACAAAGACCCTTTCAAATTAGTTCATGTCGAAGAAAAAGGAAATTAGAATTTCATGGAAATTCAAAAACTGAAGCAGGAAATTGGTTTTGGATTCAAGCTCATTCTAAAAACTTTAGATGCAGAAATTCAAGAATTTTTCCTTTACTACTCTGCTGTTGATGTTAGTTCTATTCTGTTTATCTACTTCTTTCTATCTTGCTTTAATAACTGCTTCTGCTTTTTATAACTTCTGCTTCCCCATACTTTTAGCTTATATGTGGTACACTATAGCCTCCCAAGTCCTGATTCTGTATCATATTCAACTAAAGCTTCCACCAGTAACTGAAAATTTCTTTCTTTGCTTCTTAGGTCCGTTCATGAGAAAGAGAGTTCATTTGGCCAGATGAAGATTTTTGAATCTGGCCTTAGAGGGTGAAGATTACTATATCACCTAAGGATTAGTTTTCTTGGGTCAGAAGGTTATTTCAGTCCAAAAGTGGGGTTAAGGATGGAGAAAGGAGGGAGATATCACCATACCATATATGACTCCTGAGACAGCAGGGTCCAATAGTGGGTCAGTTTCCTTGGAGGAGGTTATTAACAAAACAAGCACAAAAAAATGAAGCTGGCTAGTAGTTACAGATAATACAAGATGTAACTCTATTCCTCACTTAATATTTATCTCAATTTTGTTAAATTCTATTATGTTATTGATTTAGGAAATGCAACTGTGTCAGAAAAATGTAAGAATTATAAATACTTTTAAAGGTCATTACAGCACCTACAAAATAACCCATATAACATAATACTTAACGATGAAAGACTGAATATTTTCCTCCAAAGATCAGGGAGAAGGCAAGGATGTCTGCTCTTGTCACTTCTATTTGACATCATACCAGAGGTTCTAGAAGGGCAATTAGGCAACAAAATAAAGTAAAAAGCATCTAGATTGTAAATGAAGAAGCAAAACTATCACTCTTACAGATGTTATGATGCTGTATATAGAAAATCCTAAGGAATGTAGTAAATAAACAAGGCACATGAAAAGATGCTCAACACTGCTAGTCATCAGAGAAATGAAATTAAAACCACAACATGATATCATCTCACAACTGTCAGAATGGCTATCATCAGAAAGAACACAAATAACAAACGTTGGTGATGATGTGTGATAAAAATCAATCTAATAATTTTAAATATAAATGGATTAAATTATCTTATGAAAAGATACTGAGTGGCTGAATGGATTAAGAAAAAAGAAAAGCAAGACCCAACTATATGCTGCCTACCCGAGAGTCACTTTAGCTTTAAGATACACACAAGCTAAAAGTAAAAGAATGGGGAAAGATATCCCATGCAAATAGAAAACAAAAGACAGAGGGGCAGCTCTACTTGTATATTTAAAAAAAGTCAAAACCTGTCATAAGAGATAAAGTTCATCATTTAACAATAAAGAGGTCAACTTATAAAGGGGATGCACCTAAGCTTCCCTGATGGTCTAGTGGTTAAGAATCCACCTGCCAATGCAGGGACACAGATTCAGTCCCTGGTCAGAGAAGATTCTACATGCTCCAGGGCAACTATGCCCATGTGTCATAACTACTAAGCCTGTGTTCTAGAGCCCATAAGCCACAACTGCTGAAGCCAATGTACCTAGAGCCCATACTCCACAACAAGAAAAGCCACTGCAATGAGAAGCCCATTCATCACAATGAAGAGGAGCCCCTACTCACCACAACTAGGGAAAGCCTGTGCACAGAAACAAAGACCAAGAACAGCCCCCCCCCGAAAGTAAATAAATAAATCTTAAAAAAGAGAAGAGGATGCATCCAACAATGGATCACCTAGAGATGTAAAGCAAATGTTAACAGAACTGAAGAGATAATGACAGCAATACAATAATGGTTGCCGCTGAGTTGCTTGAGTCATGTCCGACTCTGTGCAACCCCATAGACGGCAGCCCACCAGGCTCCTCTGTCCCTGGGATTCTCCAGGCAAGAACACTGGAGTGGGTTGCCATTTCCTTCTCCAATGCATGAAAGTGAAACGTGAAAGTGAAGTTGCTCAGTCGTGTCGGACTCTTCACGACCCCATGGACTGCAGCCCACCAGGCTCCTCCGTCCATGGGATTTTCCAGGAAAGAGTACTGGAGTGGGGTGCCATTGCCTTCTCCAATAATAGTAGGGGACTACAATGCCCACTTTCCTCAACTGATACATCATCCAGACAGAAAAGAAAGAAATAGCAGGCTTGAACAACACTATATACCAAATAGACCCAACAAATATATACAGACCATTCCATTCAATGGTGGCAGAATACACATTCTTTTTAAGCACATGTAAAACATATAGAAATATGGGTACAGGATACACCATATGTTAGGCTATGATACAAGTCAACAAATTTAAGAAGACTGAAATCATACCAAGTATCTTTTCTGACTACCATGTTATGAAACTAGCAAAAGGATCAATAGCAGACGGATTATTAGAAACTCACAAATATGTGGAAATAAAACAACACACTCCTGAATAGTGAGTCAAAAAAAAAAATCAAAATTATCCTAGACAAATGAAAATGAGAACTGCTGCTGCTGCTGCTGCTAAGTCGCTTCAGTCATGTCCGACTCTGTGCGACCCCAGAGACGGCAACCCACTAGGCTCCTCTGTCCCTGGGATTCTCCAGGCAAGAATACTGGAGTGGGTTGGTATTTTCTTCTCCAATGCATAGAAGTGAAAAGTCAAAGTGAAGTCACTCAGTCGTATCTGATTTGTAGCGACCCCATGAACTGCAGCCTACCAAGCTCCTCCATCCATGGGATTTTCCAGGCAAGAGTACTGGAGTGGGGTGCCATTGCCTTTTCCAAAAATGAGAACACAATATACCAAAACTTATCAGATGCAGCAAAAGTTGGTCTGAGAGAAATTTATAGTAATAAATGCCTATGTTTTAAAAAAAAATCTCAAGTAAACAATCTAACTTTACACCTCAAGGCTACAAAAATAAGAAAAAAAACTAAGCCTAACATTACAAAACAAGAGATTAATACAGATCAAAGCAAAAATAAATGAAATAAAGACTATAAAAAACAATAGAAATGATCAATGAAATCAAGAGTTGTTTTTTCAAAAAGATATACAAAATTGAGAGTTTTAGTTCAACGAAGGGAAAGGGGCTTCCCTGGTGGCTCAGTGGGTAAAGTCTGCCTAAAGTGCGGGAAAACTGTGTTCGAATCCTGGCTTAGGAAGATCCCCTGGAGAAGGAAATGTCAACCCACTCCAGTATCCTTGCCTGGAGAATTCCATGGACAGAGGAGCCTGGTGGGCTACAGTGCATGGGGCCACAAAGAGTTGGACACGACTGAGTGACTAACACTTTACTTTACTTTACTGAGACTGAATTATGAAGATATAAAAACAAATACAAACAGACCAGTAACAACAACAAAGGAGACTGAATCAATAATCAATCTCTCCAACAAAGAAAAGTCTAAGACCTTATGGTTTTACTGGTGAATTCTACAAATATTTAAAGAACAAATGTCAATCATTCTCAAACCCTTCCAAAAAACTGAAGAGATGGGAACACTTCCAAACTCATTTTATGAGTTTCCTATAAATTAGTATGTCACCATTGCTCTTACATCAAAGCCAAATAAGGATATGGCAAAAAAAGGAAATTACAGGCTAATATCCCTAATGTAAAGATTTCAACAAAATACTAGCAAACCCAATTCAGCAGCATGTTAAAAGGATCATACACCATGATCAAGTGAGAATTACCTCTTAGATACAAAGATGATTCAGCATATGCAAATCAATAAATATGATACAGTAACAGAATGAAGAATAAAAATCATATGATCATCTCAGTACTGCTCAGTCACTTCAGTCGTGTCTAACTCTGTGCGACTCCATAGACGGCAGCCCACCAGGCTCCCCCATCCCTGGGATTCTCCAGGCAAGAATACTGGAGTGGGTTGCCATGTCCTTCTCCAATGCGTGAAAGTGAAAAGTGAAAGTGAAGTCACTCAGTCGTGTCCGACTCTTTGCGACCCCATGGACTGCAGCCCACCAGGCTCCTCCATCCATGGGATTTTCCAGGCGAGAGTACTGGAGTGGGGTGCCATTTAAAGAAAAGGCATTTGACAAAATTCAACACCGTTTCATGATTAAAAAAAAAATACCTCAGCAAGTTTGTTACAAAAGAAATGTACTTCAACATAATAAGGCAATATATGACAAGCCCATCGCTAACATCATACTCAGTGGTGAAAAGCTGAAAGCTTTTCCTCTAAGATCAGGATCAAGACAAGTATGCCTATTTTCACCAATTTTATTCAACATATGATTGAAAGTCATATATATACACACATATAAATGTATATGTGTGTATGTGTATATATATATGTAGGTCCTATATACCACTGGAGTTTAAAAACATTCCATTTATTGTGCTAGATTTATAGCTCTGGAAAAAAAGAGTAAACATGGATCAAATTACCTGTACAGTTTCAGCATAGTTCTGTCTTAAAAAATACATGAGTTAAACAAAGGGACTGAAAGTTAGGACTCATCACTTTAACATCAATATAAGTCCGTTTGGATCAAATTACCTGTACAGTTTCAGCATGGTTCTGTCTTAAAAAATACGTGAGTTAAACAAAGGGACTGAAAGGTAGGACTCATCACTTTAACATCAATATAAGTCTGTTCTTTTGACTGTAAAGTATGACTAATAGCCTAGGACATTAGCTTCCTGTCAGAGGTTTTTGAACAGTGATCCAACAGTGAGCCAAATGCATTCAGCATTACAGAAACAAGAGTTCTGTTGCTATTCAAACTTCATCCCCTTGAGGAGCTGCTGAATGCAGAACTCTCATTTACCTAAGGCTTTAATATTCAGCCCTGTAGAAATAAGAGTTACGTCTTGTTTCCATAAAAAATTCTGCGACTAAAGCACTGAAAGTATCAGAAGACGGCAAGTTTTAAACAGTTTTCTAGCTTTTACATGTAATCTCTAAGAAGGTCAAATAACAGGGCTATATAATTTCCCATTAGATCACTTAGGGAAATTTGTGCTCTCTCTTTTCTTTAGCCTTAAATATAATCTCGTCCCCATATAATATTTATTAATTACATAGAGAGAAAGTTACTTACAGCAGAGACAACTTGCAGGCACCACTTTAATAAAATGTTTAGAGTTAGCATCATTGGTAATGCTTCTTGGTTAATGTGCTGAGAAGGACAAAGCCTCTCTCTGCGGTATTCTTGGCAACATGTATAACCTAAATCTAATCATGAGGAAATATCAGACAAGTCGAATCAAGGAATGAACTTGCTGTGAATTAACTGGCCTGAAAGCTTCATAATGTAAAGATCATGAAAGACAAAAAAGATGAAACAACTCTTTCAAATCAAAAGAGACAAATGAAAAAATGAGAAAAATGAAAAGAATGGAGAGACAAATGAAACTTGACAGCTAAATGCAGTGCTTGATCCTGGACTGGATCCTGGACTAGAATGTTTTTTTGTAGGAATGTTTTCACTACAATGGGACAACTGGCAAAAATGGTATGAAACCATACGTTATACAGTAATATATCAATACCAATTTCCTGATTTTGATTATCAAACTATGGCGACATAAGTTAATGTCTTTTGTTTTGTTTTGAAGTGTTTAAGCCTTAGGTCTGCAAGTTACTTTTAGTTTTTTTTTAAATTTAGCTATTGAAACCTATTAATTTAGGAAATCTAAATGAGAGTATTCTTTGTTCCATTTTTATAACTTTTATAAAAGTCTAAAATAAGAAGAAAGATCTCATACAATACTCCTTCTAGTACCACCAAAAAAAAAAAAAAAACCATACCATAATTAACTTTTCTTTTTCAGTTTAGAGAAATTCTAAACACATAAAACTCTTTTCTAATCTTGACATAATTTTTAGCAACATAAGTCAGGGTGCTGGTACTAGACATGAAGCTATAGAACAGTATAGAGTATTAGTGAGGCAGCAAATAATCCAGAATGGCTGAATCCAAGATGGGGAGTGGCCACACTGAGAAAAGATGCTAAAGAAAGGCAGAGACCAGTACCTTGAAAGCCTCATAAGCCGTTGCGCCAGAAAAACTTTGCACAATCCTATGGAAGTGTGGTTGTGAGTTCTCGGCATTTGTCTGCATCTGTGAATAACTAACTTGTTAAACTATCACATGAAAGCAAGGTACATTGAAGTAGGTCATTCCATTCCCATAAGATGATTTTGTTAATTATTAATATAACAAGGGAATGGAACAAAGAATGGGATGTTCTGCTATCTTTATATCTTACACTCCTATTTTAAATTTATTTATTTATTTATCAAAATGAAACAAAGATGAATATTTTTAATGATAAAAGGTACAATTCACAAAAAAGATAGACATTATAAACTATTAGACATCTTAACAACAAAGAAACAAAGATATACAAAGCAAAAATCAGAAGAAATATAAGGGAAAAGAAAAACAATATAATCATAGTAAGACATATTAACATTTCTGAGACTATTTTATCAAATGCAGAAAAAATAACAGGGGCATTGTGAATGATGTCATTAACAATTTAAATATAATAGATCTATAATTAATTTATATTCATATCTTACACAAATATATTTTAAATTTTGTATCTCAAATGTTATTAGATGTCCATAAGACATTTAGAAAAACTGGCAAAAAGATAAACATTACTAAATTTCAAAAGTAGAATTCCTTTTTGTGTTTGTGATTCAGTTATACATATACACATGTTATTTTTGAAATTATTTTTCATTATAGCTTATTATAAGATATTGACTATAGTTCCCTGTGCTATACAGTAAACTTTTGTTGCTTGTTGCGTATCTATTTTTTAAATTTGAAACCTAGCATTTTATTCATGTTAAGTCAAACAAGTGGAACCTAAATGTCATACATTTTTTATTTAGGCAAAAACTCTTAAATATTCTTAAAAATATATATTATACATATTATTTATATGTATATATACAAAAGCTTTTCTACAACACTTGATAAAGGCTTGAGAAAGAACATCAAAAAAAAAGAGAGATGAAGAAATTGGAAAACATAAAACTAAATGAAATGGGAGCACTGAATATGAAATAGAAAACAAACTAGATAGAAGTAAAAGATCCTCATACAGTCTAGTTATTTTTAAACATGGCTGCTCATTCTTGCCTGGAGAATCCCAGGGATGGGGGAGCCTGGTGGGCTGCCGTCTTTGGGGTTGCACAGAGTCAGACACGACTGAAGCGACTTAGCAGCAGCAGCAGCAGCTCATTAAAAACATATCTGAACCTCTGGCCAAAATAAAAAGCAATTCCTGGACATTTTTATTTTTCAAAAAATTTCAAGCTAATTCTGATATACATCTGGATTTTTAAAAGTGATTACAGGATTTTCTATTAAATGGTAGTTTTGGTGATATAGACTTCTACAATTTTTCTGTTGACCAATCATTATACAATGGTATTAAGTGAGTGAAAGTGAGAAAGTGAAGTTCCTCAGTCGTGTCCAACTCTTTAGAACCCTATGGGCTGTAGCCTACTAGGCTCCTCTGTCCATGGGATTTTCCAAGCAAGAATACTGGAGTGGGTTGCCATTTCCTTCTCCAGGGGATCTTCCAGACCCAGGGATCGAACCTGGGTCTCCCTCATTGTAGGCAGATGCTTTACTGTCTGAGCCACCAGGGAAGTGACATTAAATGAGTAGTAATTACATAAGCACAATAGTAAAAGATGTTTATCAGTTTTCACAATCAATAGCCAGATAAAAAATTAAAGATAATTACAACTGCAAGGCATAATGGGAGCATGATTAATCTAACAATGTAAAATAATTAGATACCTTCCGGGAGGTCGGGCAGAGTGATGTGCTAAGTGGAAATGCATACATACACATATTTTCATCTGTTCAGCCAGTCTGTGTCTTTCAGTTGGTGCATTTAATCCATTTATATTTAAGGTCATCATTGCTATGTATGATCCTATTACCATTCTCTTAATTATTTGAGGTTTACTTTCTGTAGGTGGGGCTTTTCCTTCTCTTCTTTTCTGCTTAGAGAAGTTCCTTTAGCATTTGTTGTAAAGGTGGTTTGGCGGTGCTGAATTCCTTTCACTTTTGCTCCCCTGGAAAGCTTTTGATTTCTCCATCAAATCTGAAGGGGAGTCTTGCTGGGTAGAATATTCTTGTTTGTAGGTTCTTTCCTTTCATCATTTTAAATATATCATGCCATTCCCTTCTGGCTTGTAGAGTTTCTATTTAGAAATCAGCAGATAGCCTGATGGGAGTTCCCTTGTATGTTATTTGTTGTTTTTCCCTTGTTGCCTTAAATACTTTATCTCTGTCTTTAATTTTTGTCAGTTTGATTACTATATGTCTTGATGTGCTCCTCCCTGGGTTTATCCTGCCTGGGACTCTCTGTGCTTCCTGGACTTGGTTGACTATTTCCTTCCCATGTTAGGGAAGTTTTCAGCTATTATCTCTTCAAATATTTTCTCAGGTCCTTTCTCTATTTTCCTTCTCGGATCCCTAAAATGCAAATGTTCATACATTTAATGTTGTCCCAGAGGTCTCCTGCTGCTGCTAAGCTGCTTCAGTCATGTCCGACTCTGTGCGACCCCATAAGGCGGCAGCCCACTAGGCTCCCCCGTCCCTGGGATTCTCCAGGCAAGAACACTGGAGTGGGCTGCCATTGCCTTCTCCAAAAGTGAAAGTGAAGTCGCTCAGTCGTGTCTGACTCTTTGCAACCCCATGGACTGTAGCCTACCAAGCTCCTCTGTCCATGGGATTTTCTAGGCAATAGTACTGGGGTGGATTGCCATTTCCTTCTCCAGGGGATGCTGCCTTTATTTCTTTTCACTCTTTTTTCTATATTCTGTTTTGTGGCAATGATTTCCACCATTCCGTCTTCCAGGTCATTTATTCGTTCTTCTGCCTCAGTTATTCTGCTATGAATTCCTTCTAGTGTATTATTCATCTTGGTTTGTTCTTTAATTCTTGTAGGTCTTTGGTAAACATTTGTTGCATCTTCTCAATCTTTGCCTCCATTGTTTTTCTGAGATCCTGAAGCAAACTCACTATCATTATTCTGAATCCTTTGTCTGGAAGGTTGCCTATCTCTGTTTCATTTAGTTCTTTTTCTGGGGTTTTATCTCATCCTTTCATCTGGGATATACCTTTCTGCTTTCTCATGCTGATTAACTTTCTGTAATGTGCTTTTGTTTAGTTGATGTGGGACTGTGGTTCTTCTTGCTTCTTCTGTCTGCCCTCCATGGAGGAGGCTAAGCTGCTTGTGTAAGCTTCTTGATGGGAGGGACTGGTGGTGGGAAAACCTGAGTCTTGCTCTGGTGGGCAGGGCCTTGCTCAATAAACCTTTAACCCAATTATCTGGTGGGGTTTCAATCCCTACCTGGTAGCTTTTTGGCCTGAGGCAACCCAGTCCTCTAAGGTCAGGTTAATGTTAAACTTCAGGAGGATTTTCATCAAAGGGGCCCTTCGCAGACAGCTGCTGCCAGTTGCCCCGCTGCACCCCTGTCCCTGTGGCGACTTTCTGCCAATCCCCACCCCCGAGGAGACCCTCCAACACTAACAGGTAGTTTTTGTTCAGTTTCCTATTGAGTCGTTGTTCTTTTCCTCTGAGTCTTGGTGTGTGCAAGGGTTTGTTTGTGCCGCCAAGTCTGGAGTCTCTGTTTCCCCCATTCCTGTGGGAGTCTCATAATCAAATCCTGCTGGTCTTCAAGGTCAGATTTCCTGGGAATTCCCAGGCCCTTTGTTGGGTCCTCAGGCTGGGAAGCCTGATGTGGGGTTCCAAACCTTCACAATATTGGGAGAATGTCTTTGTTATTACTGTTCTCCAATTTGTGGGTCACCCACTTGGCAAGTATGAGATTTGATTTTATCATGCTAGTGCCCCTCCTACCATCTCACTGGCACTTCTTTGTCTTTGGATGTGGGGTATCTTTTATGGTAGGCTTCAGTGTCCTTCTGTTGACGGTTGTTCAACAGCTAGTCATGCTTCTGGTGCTCTTGCAGAAGGAGATGAGTGCACATCCTTCTACTCTGCCATCTTGAACCTACATCTTACACTCTAACATGAGAAAGACTTGCATTCTTTCTAGTTTGCAATGTCACTGTAAGAGATTGGAGGGGATTCACTCTCAATGTGCCAAATGAGAAAGTTTAAGCTGTAATTGAAAGTCATGACTTCAATTATCTTGCAGAAAAATAGTGGCTCCGCCAAGACAACAGCGCTTGACCTTGGGTGCATCTCTTTTTTGTTTACTTCTCATAAATTGGGTGACAAATGGCCAAAAATCTCTGTTCATATCTTTGAAAGGGCTTAACAATGAGGGAGAGAAGCCTTGCAATCAGAAAATTAGGGAATGAGTGCAGAAAATAGATGTTAGATACCAAAGAATATTTTGAGTAAAAATAAGAGATCTTTTCCCTTCAGGGAAAAAATATTTCTAACTTATACCTGTCTCAGGATTCTGAACTTTCATTTACTCTCATATACAAAAAATGCATATGAAAAGAATGAGCAGATGAGCCACAGACTGGGGGAAAATATTTACAAAAGACATATTCGATAGCGGACTGTTATCTAAAATTTTAGAAGAATTCTTAGAGCTCGACAAGAAAATGAACAACTTAATTTAAAAATGAGCAAAAGATCCCAACAGATATCTCACCAAAGGTGATATATAGATGGCAAAAAACATGAAAAGATGCTCAACTTCATATATCATCAGGGAATTGCAATTAAAGTAATGAGATACTACTACATTCCTCTAAGAATAGCAAAAATCAAAAACATTGACAACACCAGATACTGACGAGGATGTAAAGTAATGAGAACACTCATTCACTGCTGGTGGGAATGCAAAATGACACAGCCACTTTAGAAAACAGTTTGGCAATCTCTTACAAAACTAAATATATTCTTACCATATGATCCAGCAATCACATTCCTTGGTATTTACCCAAATTAGTTAAAAACTTATGTCCACAAAAAAACTTGCACAAGAATGTTTACAGAAGCACTATCATAACTGCCAAAACTTGGAAGCTACCAAGATGACCTTCAGTAAGTGAATGGATAAACAAACCATGGTACATCCAGAAAACAAAATATTTTTCAATATTTTATTGAAAAATATTATAAAAAGAAATGAGCTATCAGTGCATAAAAATAAAACCTTAACTGTATACTAAGTGAAAGAAGTCAATTTGAAAAGGCTATATACTATATGATTCCAACTATATGACATTCAGTTCAGTTCAGTTCAGTCACTCAGTCATGTCCGACTCTTTGCAACACCAGGCCTCCCTGTCCATCACCAACTCCCGGAGTTTACTCAGACTCACGCCCATCAAGTCGGTGATGCCATCCAGCCATCTCATCCTCTGTCGTCCCCTTCTCCTCCTGCCACCAATCCCTCCCAGCATCAGAGTCTTTTCCAATGAGTCAGTTCTTCACATGAGGTGGCCAAAGTACTGTAGCTTCAGCTTTAGTGTCATTCCTTCCAAAGAACACCCAGGACTGATCTCCTTTAGAATGGACTGGTTGGATCTCCTTGCAGTCCAAGGGACTCTCAAGAGTCTTCTCCAACACCACAGTTCAAAAGCATCAATTCTTCGGCGCTCAGCCTTCTTCACAGTCCAACTCTCACATCCATACATGACCACAGGAAAAACCATAGCCTTGACTAGATGGACTTTAGTCGGCAAAGGAATGTCTCTGCTTTTGAATATGCTATCCAGGTTGCTCATAACTTTCCTTCCAAGGAGTAAGCGTCTTTTAGTTTCATGGCTGCAGTCACCATCTGCAGTGATTTTGGAGCCCCCAAAAATAAAGTCTGACACTGTTTCCACTGTTTNGAATGGACTGGTTGGATCTCCTTGCAGTCCAAGGGACTCTCAAGAGTCTTCTCCAACACCACAGTTCAAAAGCATCAATTCTTCGGCGCTCAGCCTTCTTCACAGTCCAACTCTCACATCCATACATGACCACAGGAAAAACCATAGCCTTGACTAGATGGACTTTAGTCGGCAAAGGAATGTCTCTGCTTTTGAATATGCTATCCAGGTTGCTCATAACTTTCCTTCCAAGGAGTAAGCGTCTTTTAGTTTCATGGCTGCAGTCACCATCTGCAGTGATTTTGGAGCCCCCAAAAATAAAGTCTGACACTGTTTCCACTGTTTCCCAAACTATTTCCCATGAAGTGAAGGGACTGGATGCCATGATCTTCGTTTTCTGAATGTTGAGCTTTAAGCCAACTTTCTCACTCTCCACTTTAACTTTCATCAGGAAAAGGCAAAACTATAGAGACATTAAAAAAAGAAAAAAAAAATCAGTGGTTGCCAGGGGCTTTGAGAAAGGATTAGCAAGTGAAGCACAGGTGATTTTTAGGGCAGTGAAAATACTTTGTGTGATACTGTTAATATAATGGTAGATACTTGTCATTACACATTTGTCCAAATGAGTTGGTCACAACGCAGCAACTAAGCACACAAACATGAAATGTACAACACCAACAGTGAATCCTATTGAAAACTATGGATTTGGGGTGATAATAATGTATCAATGTAGGTTCATTGATTCCAATAAATGTGCTACTTTGGTAGGGGATGGTGATAGTGGAGGAGGCTACGTATGTTTTTTGGGGAGGGGATATATAGGAACTCTCTGTACTTATCACTCAATTTTGCTGTGAACTTAAAATTACTCTAAAAAATTACTCTATTAATTAAATATACATACTAACTGTATAATTTATATATATGTTGTATATATAAAAATGTTATATATAANTGCTTCCTGACCTGCATATAGGTTTCTCAAGAGGCAGGTCAGGTGGTCTGGTATTCCCATCTCTTTCATTAAGTTTCAAATTAGAATTTTAAAAACCTTCTGTTATATAGTTCTTCCACAGCATTCTTATGAGGCAAATTAAAGTAATCCTGTAAGATAGAGCCAACTCTAGGAGTTAGAGGGAAAGTGGTAGAAAATTATGTTGAATGGTAGATTAAGGGTGGAACTTTAGTCAATAAATTATGTAAAGCAGATTCATTATTGTCAAAAATCATAATACTAAACAACTAAAATAATTTATTTAAAAATTATCTGTTAACAAGAAATTAAAATTATTTGCTTTGTTGTGGAATTCACTGTGTGCTGAATCTAACAGGGCTAATCTCTAAAGTTGAGAATTGCATACATACAAACAAGTTACTAATATTTGCACTGCTAAAAAGTTACATTATCACTGTATAACCATGATCATATTTCATTTTATGGCTTCCTCTTAAAATCCATGTGAGATACAATTATACTTAAATACCCATTTTCAGGAAGTGAGATTTAAGAAGCAGAAAAGAAGTAAAGTAGCTGCTGCTGCTGCTGTTGCTAAGTCGCTTCAGTCGTGTCCAACTCTGTGTGGCCCCATAGACGGCAGCTTACCAGGCTCCGCNTATGGCTTCCTCTTAAAATCCATGTGAGATACAATTATACTTAAATACCCATTTTCAGGAAGTGAGATTTAAGAAGCAGAAAAGAAGTAAAGTAGCTGCTGCTGCTGCTGTTGCTAAGTCGCTTCAGTCGTGTCCAACTCTGTGTGGCCCCATAGACGGCAGCTTACCAGGCTCCGCCATCCCTGGGATTTTCCAGGCAAGAATACTGGAGTGGGTTGCCATTTCCTTCTCCAGTGCATGAAAGTGAAAAGTGAAAGTGACGTTGCTCAGTCGTATCTGATTCTTAGCGACTCCATGGACTGTAGCCCACCAGGCTCCTCCATCTATGGGATTCTCCAGGTGAGAGTACTGGAGTGGGTTGCCATTGCCTTCTCCGAATAATGTAGGTAGGGACACCTAAGTTCCCAAACAAGATCTCAGGTCTCCTGAATTTCAAATCATCCTTCTGCTGCCTCTTGGCAATCCTTTAGCATGATCTTGCAGTAAGGACCCCGAAAACAACAAAATAGCAACTCAAAGTGAATATAATTTCAACCTCTGGGTTTAGTTTAATATAAGTGTGATATTTTTGCATTTTGCCTCTGCCAACACCACCCCACAGCCCCTGCCACACACAACACTGCTATGGCTTTGCCAATTTTATGTCAAGTATATTCATTTCTTTTCTCTTCAGTCTTTTGTGCTAATGCCATACCTTTGCTGGAGTGAAAACATTTATTTCTATCGTACAGTCTGATGATTAAAATATTTTAAACTAGACTTTAACTTCACTATTCTCACATTCATTTTGAAGTATCTCCTTTCCGACTAAAGCAGGGGGTTCTGGCAGAATAGGAGAAGATTCTCATGGTTGTTATCATCAGATTTCAGGTATTAGGGTGTTATTAAATGGCATTTCTGAGGAAAGGCACATTGTGTACATGTCACCTCCACCCATTAAGTCAGAAGATCTTGACAATGACAATGACAATCACACTGATGCCATGTAGGACTTGCAGCCTCCAAAGGGCATTTTTCTAAAAGGCATTACATTTCAGATTAAACATTTTCTGTTTCAGGATGTTCTGTAACAGTGAGTCAAAACATATTGTAGCTTCCAAAAGGGTCCGTGCTGGCTATGGGCACAGGTTCTGTATAATTCAAGATTTTCACTTGTTTTGTTTTTAAAACAAAAATATGCTGGGCTTATGTTTGTTTGAGAAACCCAGATTTAAGACTCTGGGAAATGGAAATGACAGATGAAGTTAATTCCCAGAACTTCTCTTTCCTCTGTAAGACCTTGACAAATAGATAACCATACAGAACTTAATTTTTCCTTTTTGCTGGTGTCCAAAAGCTCTATATTTCTAGAGAAACCTAATAAATCCTCAAAAAATTCCTTAGCAGATGAAAATAACATTTCTTGTGCAGACTAGAAAATTAAAGGGCCAAACATAAGCAGTCCATGGACCACATTTGGTCCATGGGTCATAATTGGATGCTTTCTGCTCTATATTTTCATTTGGTAGTACTTATATGACTATATCGGAGAAGGCAATGGCAACCAACTCCAGTACTCTTGCCTGGAAAATCCCATGGACAAGGGAGCCTGGTAGGCTGCAGTCCATGGGGTCGCTAAGAGTCAGACACGACTGAGCGACTTCAGTTTGACTTTTCACTTTCATACATTGGAGAAGGAAATGGTAACCCACTCCAGTGTTCTTGCCTGGAGAATCCTAGGGATGAGGGAGCCTGGTGGGCTGCCGTCTATGGGGTCACACAGAGTCGGACACAACTGAAGCGACACAGCAGCAGCAGCAGCAGCATATAACTATATATTTTTGTCAAAACATCAGAATTGTATGCTTAAAATTGTAAATTTCACTGAATGCAAATTATGTTTTAATGAAATAAGTGGGAAAAATCATATAGAGTATGTGCTTTGATAAAAGAAGTAGAAAATCTAAAAAGCCTTATAGTGCATGTATACTAATGTCCAATTCTTTCTGACCACATGGGCTGTAGCCCATCAGCCTCCTCTGTCCATGGGATTCTTCAGGCAAGAATACTGGGGTGGCTTGCCATTTCCTACTCCAGGGNGTGCTTTGATAAAAGAAGTAGAAAATCTAAAAAGCCTTATAGTGCATGTATACTAATGTCCAATTCTTTCTGACCACATGGGCTGTAGCCCATCAGCCTCCTCTGTCCATGGGATTCTTCAGGCAAGAACACTGGAGTGGCTTGCCATTTCCTACTCCAGGGGATCTTCCTGACCCAGGGATTGACTCCACGTCTCTTGTGTCTCCTACACTGTCAGGTGGATTCTTTTCCAGTGCACCACATGGGAAGCCCTAAAAAAAAGTCCTATACCCATTTATTAAATTGACTTTGTGGTAGAAGCAATTCCTACATTGCTTTCATGAAAGCTCCTTATGGAGAATTTATAAAATATTTAATTAAGAATAATGCTGATATTCTACAAACTCTTTCATATAGTAGTAGGGTGGATATACTTCCCAAGTTATTTCACAAGACCAACTTAACTCTGAAGCCAGATCTAGATAGGAACACCATATACAAAGAAAATTGCAGACAAATATCCACTGTGAGCATAGACGTGGAGTGTAGAACAAGCAGTATCACACCGAATCCAACAATACGTAAACACATTAAACTATTATGGC
>SJYA01000921.1:562892-585392 GCA_006410615.1 Neotragus moschatus
CAGGAGGATTAAAGCCAAAATTTCCCCTAAAGCAAATACATTCAGGAGTTTGGAGTTACATTTTAAGCATTTACTTAAGTTTTGTAATTAATTTTTACATTAAAAGAATATTTTAGCAACACTGAATTGAAAAAAGACAAGACTGGAGGCAGGACCTGTTGAAAAATAGGACAGAAGTCATGAGGACCTAGACTGAGGGCTGCAAATGACAGGAACTGGTGACTGATTGCATGTGGGGGGTAAGGAAGGGAGAAGTACAGGATGCCTTCAGTTCTGGGGCCCAGGGGATGCAGGGGATGTTGGTATCATTTACTAAGTTTAGCAAAGAGGAGGGAGAGTTTGGGGGGAGTGAGACATTAACTTTAAGAGGTTCATTCTGTCTGATTTAATCACCTTATATAACATTTTTCAGTTTATGAATTCTATTAATGTAAGTTGGTGAGTAAATTATGTTTCACTGAGTCTGTTACATTAAAAGAAAATATCCTCAGAGACAAGTCTAAACACTTTTTTAAAATGTGGTATTATTTTAAAATGTGGAAAGAAAGCAAGAAGAAACCAGAGCAGAATGAATCCCAAGGCTGTGTGTGCCCCAGGTGCTGGCAGGCCACATGGTGAGTGTCTGGTGGGAAGTTCAATGTTGGGCTATGCGTCATCCAGAGATGCCTGACAGGCGAGAAAACCAGGAAAAGCAGGCTTTCAAAACCTTGGAATTGTGACCATAGTTTACATAAACATACTTTCATTAATCATGATTCTAGAAAAATCGTCGTATTTTTCACAGGCAATAAGTCTTTTCTGTGGGGCGTGTTGCTGGAGAGTCAAATAATTCCCAAATCTCTTCAACCATGGAAAACATAGCTTCCTACAGTCAGAGTGAAGATTCTTAGAGCCAGCTCCTGTCTTGCTCATCTAAATACAGGAAAAGGCTTCTTTTAACGTTCATTTCTATTTACATCATTGACTATTTGATTGATACAATCTGAAGATTCTCAGGAAACACACAAAGCGTAAAACACCTATTGATTATCATTTTAAGAATCACTTCAGCTGTTTTCTAAGACTCCAGAAAGCACCAATAAATATGGATAACACAAAAGCCATATAAGGTCAAACATTTCAAGCTTATAAAGTTGCTGCCTTAATTTTTCTTCATCCTTTTCTAGGACTACAGGGCTTTTAAAATCATGTTAATACCATGAAAGACTCTATTCATAATTTTCAGTTAATAAATAGGAAGAGCAAAGATGATGCTGTTAAAGTGCTGCCCTCAATACACCAGCAAATTTAGAAAACTCAGCAGTGGCCACAGGACTGGAAAAGGCCAGTTTTCATTCCAGTCCCAAATAAAGGCAATGCCAAAGAATACTCAGGCTTCCATACAATTCCGCTAACTTCACAATGCTAGCATGGAGAAGGCAATGACAACCCACTCCAGTACTCTTGCCTGGAAAATCCCATGGATGGAGGAGCCTGGTGAGCTGCAGTCCGTGGGCTCGCTAGGAGTTGGACACGACTGAGAGGCTTCACTTTCACTTTTCACTTTCATGCATTGGAGAAGGAAATGGCAACCCACTCCAGTGTTCTTGCCTAGAGAATCCCAGGGATGGAGAGCCTGGTGGGCTGCCGTCTGTGGGGTCGCACAGAGTTGGACACACTGAAGCAACTTAGCAGCAGCAGCAGCAGCAGCAGATGCTAGCAAGGTAATGCTCAAAATCCTTCAAGATAGGCTCCAGCAATATATAAACCGAGAACTTTTACATGTTCAAGCTGGATTTAGATAAGGCAGAGAAACCAGAGATCAAACTGCCAACATCCTTTGGTTCACAGAGAAAGCAAGGAAATTCCAGAAAAACATCCATTTCTGTTTCATTGACTACCCTAAAGCCTTTGACTGCATGAATCACAACAAACTGGCAAATTCTTAAAGAGATAGGAATACCAGACCACCTTACCTGTCTCCTGAG
Source organism: Neotragus moschatus (assembly GCA_006410615.1). Lineage (NCBI taxonomy): Eukaryota > Metazoa > Chordata > Mammalia > Artiodactyla > Bovidae > Neotragus > Neotragus moschatus. Next base: position 564,860 of record SJYA01000921.1, read on the forward strand.
ACACCTAAATGCAGGTCAAGAAGCCCATGGAACAACAAACTGGTTCAAAATTGCGAAAGGAATATGTCAACGCTATATATTGTCATCCTATTTATTTAATCTCCATCCAGAGTCCATCATGCGAAATGCCAGGCTGGATGAATCACAAGCTGGAATTAAGATTGCCGGGAGAAATATCAACAACCTCAGATATGCTGCTGCTAAGTTGCTTCAGTCGTGTCTGACTCTGTGTGACCCCATAAACAGCAGCCCACAAGGCTCCCCCATCCCTGGGATTCTCCAGGCAAGAACACTGGAGTGGGTTGCCATTTCCTTCTCCAATGCATCTTTGCTTTTTGCTATTAGGGTGGTAACATATGCTGATGATAGCACCCTAATAGCAAAAAGCAAAGAGGAACTAAAGAACCTCTTGATAAGAGTGAAAGGGGAGAGTGAAAAAGCTGGCTTAAAACTCAGCATTCAAAAAACTAAGATGATGGCATACAGTCCCATCACTTGATGTTAAACAGATGGGTAAAAAGGGGAAACAGTGACAGATTTTGTTTTCTTCGGCTCCAAAATCACTGAGAACAGTGACTGCAGCCATAAATTAAAAGATATTTGCTCCTTGGAAAAAAAGCTATGACAAACCTAGGCAGCATATTAAAAAGCAGAGACATCACTTTGCTGACAAAGGTCCATATAGTTAAAGCTATGGCTTTTCCAATAGTCATGAACAGATGTGAGAGTTGGACCATAAAGAAGGCTGAGCGCCAAAGAATTGATACTTTTGAATTGTAGTGCTGGAGATTTTTGAGTCACTTGGACGGCAAGGAGTTCAAACAACTCAGTCCTGAAGGAAATCAACTCTGAATATTCACTGGAAGGACTGATGCTGAAGCTCCAATACTTTGGCCACCTGATGTGAAGAGTCGACCCACTGGAAAAGACTCTGATGCCGGGACTGTGGGCAGGAGGAGTAGGGGGTTACAGCGGACGAGATGGTCTAATGGCATCACTGACTTAATGGACATAAGTTTGAGCCAACTCCAGGAGATAGTTAAGGACAGGGATGCCCAGTGTTCATGGGGTCTGGGAGTCTGACACGACTTAGGGACTGAACAACATTACCTGAGGGCTAGGAGACTTTTGCCTGGAAAATCCCATGGACGGAGGAGCCTGGAAGGCTGCAGTCTATGGGGTCGCTGAGGGTCGGACACGACTGAGTGACTTCACTTTCACTTTCATGCACTGGAGAAGGAAATGGCCACCCACTCCAGTGTTCTTGCCTGGAGAATCCCAGGGACGAGGGAGCCTGGTGGGCTGCCGTCTCTGGGGTCACACAGAGTCGGACACGACTGAAGCGACTTAGCAGCAGCAGCAGCAGGAGACTTTTGAAAGAAAAAAATTATTCTTGATATTATGTAAAAAACACTTTCAGGAGCTGGCTTAGATGAGGGAACCTATAAGGCCTCACTGGGAGCAACCTGGAAAGCTTTTTCCTACCAACTAACCCCACCACCACCTCCAAAAAAAACACTCTCAAGAAAACCTGTTAGAGTCNGAGACTTTTGAAAGAAAAAAATTATTCTTGATATTATGTAAAAAACACTTTCAGGAGCTGGCTTAGATGAGGGAACCTATAAGGCCTCACTGGGAGCAACCTGGAAAGCTTTTTCCTACCAACTAACCCCACCACCACCTCCAAAAAAAACACTCTCAAGAAAACCTGTTAGAGTCATAGAAGATACACATCGGGTATCTACAGTGCTTAAGATCATTCTAGAGCAGGGCTATTGGCCTTAGCACTATTGATCTTTAGGCTGAGATAATTCTCTGTTTTGAGGGACTATCTTGGGCATAAGATGTAAGATGTTTAGCAGCATTCCTGGCCTCTGCCCAGTAGCACCACCTCAGCTGTAACAAAGATGTCTCCACAACATTGCCAAGTGTCCTCTGGAGGCCGAAATCATCCCAGTTTAAGAATCAATGTTCTAAACTTTTGCTCCTGAAAGTGTGATCTGAAAGTCAGTAGCATCATCTGGAAGCTTTTAAGACATGAGGATTTCAAACCTCCTATTCAGTATGATCTGTCATACTGAATCAGGATTTGGATTTTAACAAGATACCCAGGTGACTCATACGCACATTCAAGTTTGAAAAGTGCTGTCAGATGATATGGATCATATTTATCCAGCAGCAGGAAGGAAACGGGGAAGAAAGGAGTGGGAGGAGGGGGAGGAGGTATTCAGAAAGAGGGGGAAAAGGAGTGAAGAAAAGATAGAAAAGCTAAGACACGTAGTTAAAATTGAAAACACTATAGAACTTTAAAATCAAACATAAAAGTAGGTGGAACAAAGAGGAATTTTAGGGCAGTGAAAAAACTCTGTACGACACCGCAGTGGTGTGAACATGCCATCATGCGTGTCTGTGTGCTCGGCTGCTCAGTGTTATTCAACTCTTCGTGACCCCATGGACTGTATTCTGCCAGGCTTCTCTGTCCACAGGATTTTTTAGGCAAGAATACTGGAACTGGGCTGCCATTTCCTTCTCCAGGGGATCTTCCCAATCCTGGGATCAAACCCACATCAAACCCACATTTCCTTCATTGGCAGGTGGATTCTTTACCACTGAGCCACCTGGGAAGCGTACATGCCACTATATATCTGCCCAGATCCACAGACTGTACAACACCAGGAGTGAATCCTAAGGTAAACTATGGACTTTGGGTGATAATGATGTGTTAATGAATCTTTTGAAAAGTAATAAATCAAGCATAAATAATTTTTCTTTCTGTGAACATTTTAACACAGTTGCCAATGAGGAAGAAATGGAGAAAGTTTCTAAACTTGAATTTCAAAGGAGAAAAATTAAAAAACAAGGAATTTAGGACTATATTCGGTTAACCACACTTTTAAAATATCTGAGGCATGGATTCAAACAGTGACTATGAAGATCAAAGTGAGTGAATGCCAGAGAAATTATGAAGAAACAAACTGTAAGAACTAGGGACCAGACTCTGTGGGAGAGGGTAGGATGATTTGGGAGAATGGCATTGAAATATGTATATCACATAAGAAATGAATCGCCAGTCTAGGTTCGATGCAGGGTGCAGGATGCTTGGGGCCGGTGCACTAGGATGACCCGGAGGGATGGTATGGGGGGGGGGAGGNGCCAGTCTAGGTTCGATGCAGGGTGCAGGATGCTTGGGGCCGGTGCACTAGGATGACCCGGAGGGATGGTATGGGGTGGGGGAGGTGGGAGGGGGAGCTCGGGATTGGGAACACATGTACACCCGTGGCGGATTCATGTTGATGTGTGGCGAAACCAATACAATATTGTAAAGTAAAAAATAAATAAATAAAAATAAAAAGAACTAGGGACCAGTTGGTTATGAAAGAAAAAACACAGACTTTTGGTTGGGTTGCATGATCCAGAATCAAACCTTAGGAAATGGCTAGGGTCCATACTATGAATGCTACCAAATTACTTTCTGAGGCCTCAGGTGACATCAGTTTTGCCTCCTTTGATCCCTCCAATTTTTATCTATAAAATCAGAATTTTGCATGTACTGTATCCTCCCCACTCCTTAATGCTCTACTTTGAATCTTTGCAGAAAGAAAACTTCCCAAATGATTTTTCCTAACTATGACAACTCTTGTGAAGAGGATGAGAGTTTTCATGAACGCTTCCTAGTCCTCATACTCCTCATTCTTTTTCATAGCTCTGATCAGGGGTAAGCAAATATTTTCCTTAAAGGGCCAGATAGTCAATACTTTAGGCTTTGTGGTTGACTCTGTTTCTATTGGAACTGTGACCTTGAAGAACGAAAGCAGCCACAGACAACATGTAAACAATGATAGTAGCTGTGTTCTAATAAAACTTCTTTATTTATGAAAAGAGTTGTGGGCTCAAGTTGGCCCTCAAGCCATAGTTTTCAACCTCTGACCTACATTGTTCTTTGCATTTTGAACTCATTCCCTGATAAAAATTTTAGTAACTACCATATATTGAGTTCAAAGTGTCAGGTACTATTCTAAGTGATTTACATCTATTATTATGTTATATTCTTACATCCACATTCTGCCATAGTTTATTACTCAGGATTCAGGATGGGAAAAATAAATTATTCTAGGTATTTCTGATATAAAGGAATTTAATATAGTGAAGTACATGCTTATAAATTCATTTGAAGAGCAGAAATATGGGGATTGGTCTGAGGTTTGGCATTAAGGTCACACCCTCATAGCTGTGATCTGGAGGGCAGAAAACTCTGCTGCTACCACCCCTATTGCTGCCACAGCTGTCTCATATTTAAGATCTGTTTAGAGAGAAACAGGGAGTCATTCCATGCAAAGTGCATGCAACCCACTTGTCAGCACTCCCTTCTGCAGACAGCTTGCTTCTGCCTCTATTTCAAATCTCATGTGTGCGCACATCCACAAGCCTAGCTGCAAGAGTCTGGAAAGTATACTTTTTTTTTTTTGGAAAATGTACCTTTAGCTTTCCAACTTCTCCAACTAGAAGGAGGATTAAATGGAGGTAGGGAGGGCCTACGGAGAAGGCAATGGCACCCCACTCCAGTACTCTTGCCTGGAAAATCCATGGACGGGGAGCCTGGTAGGCTGCAGTCCATGGAGTCACAAACAGTCGGACATGACCAAGCGACTTCACTTTCACTTTTCACNTAGCTTTCCAACTTCTCCAACTAGAAGGAGGATTAAATGGAGGTAGGGAGGGCCTACGGAGAAGGCAATGGCACCCCACTCCAGTACTCTTGCCTGGAAAATCCATGGACGGGGAGCCTGGTAGGCTGCAGTCCATGGAGTCACAAACAGTCGGACATGACCAAGCGACTTCACTTTCACTTTTCACTTTCACGCCTTGGAGAAGGAAATGGCAACCCACTCCAGTGTTCTTGCCTGGAGAATCCCAGGGATGGGGGAGCCTGGTGGGCTGCCGTCTCTGGGGTCACACAGAGTCGGACACAACTGAAGTGACTTAGCAGCACCAGGGAGGGCCTAAGTACCCAGCACAGATGGCACTACCACTATTCCTATTTAAAGCCAAGTTGGAAAGAACTTCCTGCCATCTTTCCTTGACTTCCTTTATTCATGGAAGTAGGTAAATTATTACGAGGAATTGCTTATCTGGTCACTTTCTCTTTGATACACTTGTTTTTATGACCTCTTATTTTTTAAATATTTCAAAATATGTATAAAAAGAATATTTTAAAGAACAAAATAGTGCTGATGAGTCTTTAAGAAATACTATTCTGCTTTTCATATGTTCGCATTCCCTGCTGCTGCTGCTGCTGCTAAGTCGCTTCAATCGTGTCCGACTCTGTGCGACCCCATAGACGGCAGCTCACTACCCATGCTCAACTTTTAAGCTGAAGATCAAATCTGGACTTTTTGTAATCAGTTTTGAAATCTGGTGCTTATATATAGCTGTTAAAAATGTATTTTACATGTAGCCCTTCAATATTCCTGGTGGCTCAGACGGTAAAGAGTGCCTGCAGAGCAGGAGACCAGGGTTTAATCCCTGGCAGGGGAAAATCCCCTGGAGAAGGAAATGGCAACCTACTCCAATATCCTTGCCTGGAAAATTCCATGGATGGAGCAGCCTGGCAGGCTACAGTCCATGGGGTTTCAAAGAGTCGGACATGACCGAGCGACTTCACTTTCTCCAATATCCACTCAAATCCATATTATTCACTCTTATCTGAGTTGCTATATAATCTTGATGGTTGTTGTTGTTGTTTGTTGTTATTCAGTTGTAGGTTGTATCCAACTCTTGAGACCCCATGAACTATAGCCCACCAGGGTTCTCTGTCCATGGAATTTCCCAGGCAAGAATACTAGAGTAGGTTGTCATGCCCTCCTCCAGGGGATCTTTCCAACCCAGGAGTCAAACTCGCATCTGCTACATTGGCAGATGGATTCTGTACCACTGAGAAAACATGGGAGCTGATCATACTCATCTCTGCCAGCAACTGTCTATATCCTCATTGCGAAATTAAAATTTGTTTTCCTGGATTAAGAGAGATTATAAAAGGGGCTAAAACGGGTGTTTCCAGAGACCTAAGTACGTAATTTGATAGTCTATAAGACCCATACTTCACTGATAGTCCCTCAGCCCTTCCACTAGGCATAGGTATCACTCCCTCCTTTGTGTACCTGATGCACAATACAAATTCAACAAATGCTGAATAAATACACAAAAATGCATCATATATAAACCAGGATTTTTAGTTAACTTTATCCTATGCTATATACTGCCCTTAAGATCATGAACTTTTTAAGTCCATAATTTGGATCATATCTTTCACATTTTTATGCCTCTTCTTTTTACCTCCTATTATAATACTGAGAATACAGGAAGTACTTAATAAATATTAATTGATTGAATCAATAGTTTTGAAATAAGATACACATCTATCAATGATTAATCTCAAACATTAACTGGTAAATTTATAGTTTAAAACTACTTTATTAAAGAAACAATTTAAAAGAGAAAAACAATGAAAGAACAATTCAGTAATATTCCAAAAACCTAAAGACAACCAATACTTGATTTTTATTCTTTTTTTTCTGTCCCTAAACTCTTGGTTAAAAAAAATAATTGTACTAACAGAAAGAGACTTACAGAAAACAAATTCATGGTTGCCAGAGTGGGGACACTTTGGGAAGGTCATGTATACACTGCTATATTTAAAATGGATATCCAACAAAAACCTACTGCATAGCACATGGAACTCTGCTCAATGTTATGTACCAGCCTGGATGGGAGCAGGGTTTGTGGGAGAATGGATACACGCATATGTACTGCTGAGTCCCTTCACTGTTCACCTGAAACTATCACAGCATTGTTAATCAGCTAAACTCCAATACATAATGTTTCTGGTGCTAAAAAAAAAAAATCAATAAAAAATAATTGTACTCATGAACGAAATTAGTATCCTTCTTTTTTCACTTATACTTAATAATCATTTTGGTATTGTGATGAGTTTTTATTTTCAAAAACTGTATTACAATGTATGCAGAGGATAGCTCCAGCCTCTAGGGTAGTGTGATATTAACTTTTTGTGTCAACTTGACTGGGTCAAGGGCTGCCCAGGTTAGATATTATTTCTGGGTATGTCTGTGAGGTACAGATGAGATTAACATTTGAATCAGTAGACTCAGGAAAATAGATAGCTCACTGCAATGTGGATGGACATCATTCAATCCACTGAAGGTCTGAATAGAACAAAAAGAAGGAAGAAGGATTTCCTGCCTTTTGCCTCTTACCTGGCTGCTTGAGCTCAAACATCTGTCTTCTCCTGTCCTTGGACTAGGATTTACACCATCCATTCCTCTGGCCCTCAAGCCTTCAGGGATTCAGATTGGATTTCAACACTGGCTTTCCTGTGTCTCTGTTTCCATAATCATGTGAGCCAATTCCTCACATAAACTCTTCCCTGTATACACACACAGAATCAATGTCTATTTCTCTGGAGAACTCTGACAGTATTTGTCACATAGTGGGCACTCAGTAAATTAATAAATGAATGGCAAATATTAATTACATTTCTAAAATATTTATAATTTTATAGGTGAGAAGTGGAAACTTCTTTGATGTTTGAAACTTACATTACTACTGAGGATGAATAATTATGTGTTTATTGATCAACTGTTTTTCGCAATTGTGATTTTTTTCATACTTTTTGTACATTTATCTGTCAGACCCTTGATTTTAATGAACTCATTACAATTGTAACTTATTAATAAAATTTTTGTGACTTTTGTTCCTAAAATTTTTGTTGTTGCTCAATTGCTCAGTCGTGTCCGACCCTTTATTCCTAAATAGATGTCTTCAAATTTAGGAAACAACTGGCAAAATAAAGAAAAATTTGTAATCACAGAAAGAAAAGTACAAGCAGAAACAAATGTTAGTTCAAATATTGGTTGATGCCATCTAGTGGAAAAGTGATTTTAACATCTCTCTCTCTCTCTGAATCAGAGATTCCCAAATATCAATGCCCCAAATTTGGCATTTATGGGACTTTACTAAAATATATAGCCTCTCCTCTGCCTGTGTTTTCTAACTCCTTTAATGTATATGATAACCCAAGAGTTGTGTTTCAGTATTATTCATATTGTAAAGTATAAATTTGGATTCCCAGTGGTACACGACACTTTCCTTTTTCATCAGAACTTTCTCCAGCTTCCTCACAATAGGGGATTATGCTGCTCTGATAACATTCTTTAAATGTGTACTCTGGGGCTTCTCTGGTAGCTCAGTGGTAAAGAATCTATCTGCCCATGGGTTTGATCCCTGACCCAGGAAGATCCCCCATGCTGCAGAGCAACTAAGTCCGTGCACCATATCTACTGAACCTGGGCTCTAGAGCCCGGGAGCTGCAACTACTGAGCCCAAGTGCTGCAACCACTGAAGCCCGCACGCCCTAGGGCCCGTGCTCCACAAGAGAAGCCACCGCAGTGAGAAGTCCCAGTACCCCAACGAGAGAGTAGCCCCCACTTGCCACAACTAGAGTAAAGCTAACACAGCAACGAAGACACAACACAGCCAAAAACAAACAAATGAATAAATATTTTAAAAATGTGTACTCCGTGCTAGCCCCTATGCTAACTGCTTTCCTTGTATTAATATTGCTCTATTTAATCCCCTCAACAACTCTAACAAGGTAAGTAGTAGTATTATACTATTTTACAGAGGATAAGATTGAGGCAGGGAATTTCCCGAGGTCACATAGCTAATATGGTACCTGAGTCCAGATCTCTGTGACAGGAATGATCATAGCCACGCTAGCAGGAAAAAGCATCAGTGACTTTACAGTTCTATACTGTCACCTGTTTTCAGCTTTGTATACTACATGCAGAAATGAGTTAGATTCCTTAATTATCAAGGGCTGTTTCAGGAAATTTTACAGCTTAATATTTACATGGTTTGGACTAATGGTTTACACACTCAGATGTTCCTTAAATACTGGATGTTGATTTGGGGTGTTCCAAATTTGAAGACATTTTCAATATTTTGCTGTCACTCTCCATTTTTCCAATACTAATATAAATTAAACTGATCTACTTTAAGCCTTCTATGTGGATGAAAACTGAAACTAACTTATTTATAACTGGTTTAGTTCAGTTTAGTCACTCAGTTGTGTCCGACTCTTTGCAACTCCATGAATCACAGCACGCCAAGCCTCCCTGCTGCTGCTGCTAAGTCACGTCAGTTGCGTCCGACTCTGTGTGACCCCACAGATGGCAGCCCAACAGGCTCCCCCGTCCCTGGGATTCTTCAGGCAAAAATACTGGAGTGGATTGCCATTTCCTTCTCCAATGCATGAAAGTGAAAAGTGAAAGTGAAGTCGCTCAGTCATGTCCAACTCTTAGTGACCACATGGACTGTAGCCTACCAGGCTCCTCCGTCCATGGGATTTTCCAGGCAAGAGTACTGGAGTGGCCAGGCCTCCCTGTCCATCACCAACTCTCGGAGTTCACCCAAACTCATGTGCATCAAGTTGTTAGAAAACCCAGTTGATCAGAATCTATCAGCCATGTGAGGTGTATTGAAGCTAATGATGCTTGTTTTAAGCATGGGTGCCTGGCTCTACCCCACAGGGGTCAAGGCTCTGGCCTGTACAGCCGGGCCTGAGATCATTCAATGCTGGCAGAAGTCAACCTCTGTGTCCCATATCACACTGAAAGTTATCTTTCCTACAGCTCACTTCTTCCCTAGGTATCAAGTAACTACACCTGAAAAACTAATTCCTACTACTGCCCTAGTAGGAAATAATGGGAAGGTAACATAGGGACTGTACAATAGACCCTCTTAAGGCTACATACCTGACAACTGCCTAGATTGAAGCCTTTTGAGCATTAGTAAACAAAAAGTATCAAATAATGTAAAGAACTTTCAAAAATAGAGTGAAAAAACAAAAGTTTCTCCACTTTACATTGCTGAGAGGAAGAGAAATTTGAAAATATAATCTTGTATTTGTGTCTATATATTCCTCACTCCCACCTCTACCTCTGAGGAACTCCAAGTATGAACTGGTAAAGCCCTTTTGAACTGTGCTGTTGGAGAAGACTCTTGGGAGTCCCTTGGACTGCAAGGAGATCCAACCAGTCCATTCCAAAGGAGATCAACCCTGGGATTTCTTTGGAAGGAATGATGCTGAAGCTGAAACTCCAGTACTTTGGCCACCTCATGCGAAGAGTTGACTGATTGGAAAAGACTCTGATGCTGGGAGGGATTGGGGGCAGGAGGAGAAGGGGACGACAGAGGATGAGATGGCTGGATGGCATCACCGACTTGATGGGCGTGAGTCTGAGTGAACTCGGGGAGTTGGTGATGGACAGGGAGGCCTGGCGTGCTGCGATTCATGGGGTCGCAGAGTCCGACAGGACTGAGCGACTGAACTGAACTGAATGACATGAGGAAAGGTTATTTACCAAAAAACAGGGAAAAGAATGATGAGTAACAAAGAATCTCCTAGTACACTGAACTAGGAAGAATAGAGAAAAATAAAAATAATTGTAGATAACACTGAGAATTAATTTGCCCCAGGCAAAAATTAACTTTCTAAACGCTCTTTGCATGCATTTGCACATGGGGATTAAATTAGGTAAGTGAAGTAGGTACTATTATTAATCTTATTATATAAATAAGGAAGCAGGACTTAGGGCATTGGCTGGAGTCATACAACTAGAAACTATGAACCCCAGAGCCCAAGAACTTATCTACTACGCTACAAGAAACAGATCAAATCTGCGTCATTTCCTTGGAGACTAAGAGGCAAACATGGGGTGAAAAATCCATTGAATGGTTCACTCATTTAACAGACGCAGTTACGTAGACTTCTGGAAGTTTCCAAGCTCATTTATAGAAGCAGATTAGTTGTGCTACTGTTATGCCACTGAGTTCAGGGTGAGTTCCCCAGGATAAGAATCTGGACATCTTAGAGGTTAAAAGGACTAAGCCAATCTTTTCAGATTCTTTTTTAATGAAAGAATTAAACACCCCCCCCCCNATCTATTTGGTCACTTCCACTATATAATCATAACGGATTTGATTTAGGTCATACCTGAATGGTCTAGTGGTTTTCCTTACTTTCTTCAATTTAAGTCTGAACTTGGCAATAAGGAGTTCATGATCTGAAAAGCACTGCATAGGCATAAAACAGATCGAAGTCTGAAGGTTGAGTTAAAGCCATGGAGACAAGTGATAGTGTACAGCTTGGCTCATCCCGTGGGGCCTGGGTAACTGAATGATGATACAACTACCGAAGTCTCAATATTTAGCTCAAAGAAGCCAAATTTACAACAGGCAGAATTGAAAATGACTGGAAAAAATCTATATTAGCATTTTCTTAATCTATTGGGGCAACCTGGAATAAAGAACATTCCACTGGACTATGAGTGACTCTGACTTCACAGGCAAGTGATGCCTGTGAAAAACAAGATTTCTTTATCCCACAAAAAGGACACAAAAGTACAGATTTCCCCCTGATGGAACACTCACCAAGGAATTTTTTCTTTTCCTCCAAAGTCAATTTGTGTAAAGCTTTCCAAAACATCACTATGGTGGGATGTGAACTGTCGTATCCATGTTCATAACGTGCATTCTATAGAAAAATGCAAAAAAAACATTCAGGAAACAAATAAAATTTTAATTTAAACCACTCGGCCTTTATGATGTACCTTTTCAAATGTTTCCCAGTCGTAATCTGTATTTCCGATAATCACATCCTTAAGTTGTTCGGGATGGAAAAATTCAATGATCTCCTTGTCACAAACTTTGTAAAATCCTCTTTGAAACTCCTCATAAACTGCCTTTACAGAGATGTTGAAGATGTAATTGACATACTTGGAAACATAGTCTCTCCTTTAATGAAATAAAGAATGATTTCAGATTATAGCAATACTCCCAACAAAACCGGGGGAGGGGGTGAAAAGGATATAAATAAAGGAAGAGATGGTGGCCTTGGGGTCTGCCTGGTGGCTGCTGCAGCACCTCCTCCAAATAAGGGGAAGCAGGTCGCCTGCACCATCTCCACACAGCTGCTGGTGTGCAAGGCCCTTATTCTCAAAGAAGGGTCCACAGTGCCACAAGGGGTTTAAGATCCACCAGTGTACTATTATTGCATAAAGCACAAGAGCTTTGGAAGCCTGGCAGGGCAGTGCCTCTTCACAAAGACTCCAAGCTGGCCTGGTTTGGAACTCTTCTCTTGGAGAAGTGCTGCTGTGATGGTTGGGGCGCCCAGGTAATAGTTCCTATCACCTCAACAGGCTGTGATAAGAAGCAGAGAGCATCGTGCCTTCTACCTGGGTACTGTGAATTTTGCTGACACAAACGAAGTCCTCTATCTGGTGTTGAATAGATCCTAATAACTTTACATCTTTCCTGCATTAAACCTTGTGAGCAGCTGTCAACCTCCAGGAGTGGGAGGCAGGGGACTCTCTAGAAATTTGAGGCCAAAATTAATTAGATGGCCTTCACTTGGTCTTACCAAAGGATTCTAATAAAATATTTTAAAGGAAAATAATACTACTAATAAAGAGCTAGTTGTTGGTCACTATTTGGTCACTAAATTGCATTTCTTTGTGACCTTATGGACTGCAGCATGCCAGGCTTCCCTGTCCTTCATTATCTCCTGGAGTTTGCTCAAATTCATGTCTATTGAGTTGGTGATGCTATATAACCATCTCATCCTCTGGTCCCCCACCCCTTTCTCCTTTTGCCTTCAATCTTCCCCAGCATCAAGAGAGCTAGAATACCTAAAATTGGATGCTTACCATGTACAACCAACTGTTAGAGCTGTGGCTTTTTTAAAATATAGATTATCTAATTTAATCTTCATAAAACTGTGAGGCAGGTTCTTATGCATTTTGGTAAAAAGGAAACTGAGACACAGTGCAAGTACAAGATTGCTCACAGTCACACGGTTAAGAGAACTGATAGACTAGAAGAGAAAAAGAACCTGTTCCTGCTATCTCTGGGGAATGGGCCTGGGAGCCAGGAGAAACTTCCTATTTTATACTCTTGTATTGTCTGAATTGGTCAGAGTGAGTAATTATTTGTGGTTAAATACAAAAAGGACATTTGTATGTCTAGCTGAAGCAGCTTGTAGCAAAGGTTCCCAGGGATAAACTAGAAAAAGCCAGGTAACAAATACAAAAGCTCCAGGCTTTCAAATCCAAGCCAATATTCAAACAGGCCTCTGGACCAAGAGAGCACAGAGGCTCCCCGGGGTGAGCCCAGCACTTCACTTAAAGTTGCTGCCTCTGGGGACACCTGCCAACTCCTTCAGGGGAAGGGGCCAGGCAATCAATAATTCTATGGACAAAATTGAGGTATATTGATTAAATATACCACAGAGCTAGAAATGTTCCATTTCTTAATCTGCATACTTATAACTGAACTTTTCTATATGTTATAATTCAAATTTTTTTAAATACTTTAAAAATTAAAGAAAAACACTGGGCTTTAGGCCAGAATGCTCACTAGATATTTCTTTGCCACTCTGATCAACTATCAGGGGAATATTCTATGATCCCAAACTCTACGGCTTTTACAGCTTTAAATGGCATCCCATACGGTAATGCGAAGGTAAGATACCACAGTAACATCTAATAATATTAACAAAACTAAGTGCCTGCTATGGACTTGGCACCACTGTGAACTAGGTACTGGACAAACAACAATGAGCAAAACAGACCATGCTCTTGGCATCACACAGCTCCTAAGAGCTGGGGGAAACACTCGAGTAAAAATAAAGGCAGATAATGTGTGACATGGCAAGAAAAAGTAAAGCCGGGTAGACAGGAAGATAAGAGAAGGCCTGTGCAAGAAAGCCATTTCCATCCCTGCTGGCAGCAAACCTGGAGACACACACATGCACACAACATGCACTGATTCTATGCCTTACTGGAAAATGGCTAAGAAAGGAAAATTATAATGGCAAGGAATTTTAAGACCTGGGGTCTTAAATAAACACTGTGCAAAATAAACACTGTGCAAAAAATCGGACACAATTAAGTGAGTAACACTTTCTCTTTTTAGACAAAACAATTATTTCTTTATACTTACTTGTTAGTCTGGTCAACAATTATGTGACTTCCATCAGGAATTAAGTCTACATCATTTTTGTCCCAATGCACCTGTAACCACAAATGAACTCAGTAATCTCCAAGAGAATCCCCAACGATCTACTGTCAACAAAAACACTTTTGAGCATACCTCTTTTCCTCAAGAATTTATGAAAATACGTACCAGCAAGGTGATAAAAAAATTTACCACATTTATCACAGGGAATGAAAAACTTTTTTAAAAACCTGAATTATCTATTTTAACTGATCATACTGAATAAACTAATGGGAAAATTGCCACATCTCAGTATTCACTTCACAACAGTACAGACCCAGTGCAGTAGATTTGATAAACTTGTCAAAAATTTCTCCCATCCTGGTATTTACGCCATGTAACTTTGCAACAGCTCCCATCAAGAGGGGGGTCTACTTCTTCAGCTCATGAATTTGAGTGCAGCAGTGTGAAGTATTTTGACCAGTGGGACCTGACAGGAGTAAATGCTTGAAAAGCTGCTGCGCTGGAGCTTGCCATCTCCTCCTACTTTCTGTAACACTTTACTCCGTGAAGAAGCCTCAGCTAGTCAACTAGGACAGACAGACACAGCTGTTCCAGCTGCACCCCCTCAACCAACCAGCCTGCTAACGAACANAGTGCAGCAGTGTGAAGTATTTTGACCAGTGGGACCTGACAGGAGTAAATGCTTGAAAAGCTGCTGCGCTGGAGCTTGCCATCTCCTCCTACTTTCTGTAACACTTTACTCCGTGAAGAAGCCTCAGCTAGTCAACTAGGACAGACAGACACAGCTGTTCCAGCTGCACCCCCTCAACCAACCAGCCTGCTAACGAACATGTGTGGGAGCAAGGCCACTGTGATCCACCCAGAACAGTCAAGTCAGGCCAGTCCAGAAAGCCCCAGAACTGTGTTTGCTGTTTTACACCACTAAGTTTAGGTGTTATCTGTTACTCAGTAAAATCTAACTGATAATACACCCAGCTCATGAAAAATGAGGAAAAAATACCTTTTGTACTACTTTAATTGATAGTTTATATTAAAAGTATATAAATAGTTAATCTGATTATAAAGTCTATAAATACATAGAGTATACACAAATTTATAAAGCATATACATTTATAAGGTATATAAGTAGTAAAATCAGATTAATATGAGCTGTAATTTTATTTTTACTGTTACTTACATTAAAATGGATGTGAAATACTTCTTCTAAGTCATCGCCGTCATCATCCAGAAGTGTCTGCAAACTCCTAAAGAACAGTCTTATTGTCGGTAATCATGATGGCTAGATACATCATCTAAAAATGTCAAGGGCATGCCTGTTCTCAAGGTGGGAGCTCAGGTTTAGTTATGTCACTTGTTTCTGTATATCAATAGTCTAACTAGGGCCAGACAGCAGCCAAAAGTGTGCGGTTTGGAGGTTAATTTGTAATTCTACAGGCTCCCCATCCAATTCCCAGCTCTCTTCCCTCCACTCTAACTACAGTGGTGTCGGATAAGTGCCACTAGAAACATAACTGGTACAGGTACAACATGGGAGAGCTTCATTAGCTCTTTCTAAAGGGATGCTTGTCATTGGGTAAGGCCTCTGGGAGAAGGTGGAATCAGTTGATTTTTCCCCTGCTGGATTTTTTATTACTAAATTTTGCAAAAATCTGGATTTTTTTTTTTTTTTTTTTTTTTTTATGGCCACACCATGCAGCTTGTGGGATTTCAGTTCCCTGACCAGGGATTGGACACAGGCCATGGTGGTAAAAGCACCAAGTCCTAACTACTGGACTGCCAAAGAATTCTCTAACAATGTTGGATCTTTTAAATATCATGATAAAAACAGACTATGTTTTATTATGTTTTGGGAGGGCTAAGAGAGACTAATGGGAACTCAGCTGACAAAACTGGATTCATCATAGATTTGGTTCATGATGCTTTGTCACTGTATGTCCATGGGTAGCTTGTTTGCTTATGTATGAGTGTGTTTATGAAGAACACTACCCCAAATAAGAACTAAAACACTGCCAGTATCTTATATCTACACATAAAGGGTACGTTTCTTATCTCACTTTTCTACCATGCCGAACGTGTTATACACATATCTACAGTTTGAAGAATACCTTTTCTCTTTGCTAAGGTATCTCTTGATGAACAAAGAATTTCTTTCATCTTACTGCAGTTAAATGTATCAATCTATCCTATAATGTTGGTATTTTTATGTCTTGCTTGAGAAATTACAATAGTGTGAAGTAACTGTCCATATTTCCTTCATTTTTATGTTCAATATTTAAGTCCTTAATCCACACAGAGTTGGTTTTGGTCCATGGCCTAAGGTATCTGCTCTCATTTTTTTCCTCAGATGCATTACTTGAAGAGTACTTCTATTCTCACTGATCTAATAAACTACCTCTAACAAAGTGCCATGTGCATATGGGTCAGGTTCCACACTCTCCTGTCCCATTGGAAAGCCAGCACCAAAATCATACTGCCCTAATTAATACAGCTTTCTAATGATTCTTGATATCTGGTAGGCCAAGTTCCCTATCCTTATTCACCTTACAAATGATCTCTGGCTATTCTTGGCCCCTTGCTCATCCATATAAACTTTAAATCAGCTGAGTTTTCTTTTTTTTTTTTTTTTTTTAAGCCTTCTAGGATTAAAATAGCAGTTTTACTGAGTACAGAGATCAGGGATTCTCAAAGTGTAAGCTACAACCTCTGGGAATCCCTGAGGCCTTTACTGGGTGGGTGGGGTAGGGTCTGCAAGGTCAAAACAAATATCATAATACACTAAGATGTTACTTGCCTCCTCACATTCTGTAATAAGCACAGAACAGTTTTCCAGAAGGCAGACACTTTAACCTCTGCACTACCAGGGAAGCCCCGATATGATAGCTAGTAAGTGTATATTCCTATATTTAAAACTCTTTACTTTTAATTTTTAATATCATAAATACTGACAAGTTTACTTAATATAAGCAAAAGTTCTTCGAGGTCCTCTATTAATTTTTGAGAATCTTAAGACCTAAAAGTTTGAGAAATGCTAATATGGTTTTAACGGTCTTAACTTAGTTCATCTATATGAAGTTATTTAGTTTAATAAGTCTTTTTAGACATAGCTGGATTAAGTCATTGTCAATGTTTTCAGTAAAAAATAATGACAAATTTACCTCTTTACCAAATCTGGTGTTTTCAGTGCTTTTTCCCTTATTAGTATATATATACAATAGTTGGGATTCTCGAGCTAGACTGCGTTCTACTCATGGTTCTGTCACTGTGGGGTCTGAGGCAAATTACCTAACTTTTCTCTGTCTCAGTTTCCCCATCTCTAAAATAGGGATAATAACAGAATCATACTACTGTTCTCAAATTCTTTACAAAATCTCCATAGTATTCCACTACACAAATATACAAAAAATATTAATTCCCAGAAGGGAATGGCAATCTACTCCAGTGTTCTTGGCAGAATCCCATGGACAGTGGAGCCTGGTGGACTACAGTCCATGGGGTTGCAGAGTTGGACACGACTGAGCAACAAATACTTTCACTTTCTTCACTTTACTAAAGAACATTTAGGTAGTATACATATTACAAACTAATACAATGTGCACTAGCAGGCATACATCTTTGCATGACTGTGTATTTCTAAATGTGAAATGTGTAGAGGTACAATTGCTGGGTCAAAGTAGTCTCACCTTATCCATGGTTTTGCTTTTTACAGTTTCAGTTATCTGTGGTTTACTGCAATTGGAAAATGTTAAATGGGAGATTCCAGAATTAAATAATTCATCAGTTTTAAATTGTAGGACGTTCTGAGTAGCAAGATGCAATCTCATGCTATCCCAGGGTATGTGAATCACAGCCCTTGCATCCATGGAACTCTTATTTAACTTAATAATGGCCTCAAAGAGCAAGAGTAGTGATGCTGGCAATTGGGATGTGCCAAAGAAAAGCTGTAAAGTAGATCTTTTAAGTGAAAAGTTGAAAGTTCTCAATTTAATCAGGAGAGAAAAAAAATCATATCCTGAGGTTGCTACTATCCACAGTAAGAAAATCTTCTATCTGGGAAACTGTGAAAAAGGAAAAAGGAACATACTGGTTTTGCTGTTGCACCTCAAACTGCAGCGTTCTGGCCACAGTGCATGATAAAGCTAGTTAGGATGGAAAAGGCATTAGATTTGCATATAAGAGATTTTGAAAGATAGGAAGACTGCATTCCACATTCAGGTAACTTATTACAGTTGTTGTTCACTTGCTAAGTAATGTGTGACTCTGCGACCCTATGGACTGCAGCACACCAGGCTTCCTTGTCCTTTACTATCTCTCAGAGTTTGTTCAAATTCATGTCCATTGAGTTCATGATGCCATCCAACCACCTCATCCTCTTGTCGTCTCCTCCTCCTCCTGCCTTCAATCCTTCCCAGCATAAGGGTCTTTTCCAGTGAGTCAGTTCTTCCCATCAGGTGGCCAAGGTATCAGAGTTTCAGCTTTGGAATCAGTCCTTCCAATGAATAAACAGGGTTGATTTCCTTTAAGACTGACTGGTTTGATCTCCTTGCAGTCCAAGGGACATTCAAGAGTCTCCTCTAGCACAATTCAAAAGCATCAGTTCTTTGGTGCTTAGCCTTGAAGATCCAACTCTCACATTCATACATGACTACTGAAAAAAACATAGCTTTGACTATACAGACCTTTGTCAGCAAAGTGATGTCTCTGCTTTTTAATATGCTGTCAAAGTATGTCATAGCTTTTCGGATTCCAAGGAGCAAATGTCTTTTAATTTCATGGCTGCAGTCACCATCTACAGTGATTTCAGAGCCCAAGAAAATGAAATCTGTCACTGCTTTCACTTTTCCTCCTTTTATCTGCCATGAAGTGATGGAACCAGATACCATGATTTTCATTTTTGAATGCTGAGTTTTAAGTCAGCTTTTTCACCCCATCAAGAGGTTCTTTAGTTCCTTTTCACTTTCTGCTATTAAAGTGGTATCATATGTATATCTGAGGTTGTTGATATTTATCCTGACAATCTTGATTCCAGCCTGTAATTCATCCAGCCTGGCATTTCGCATGATGTACTCTGCATATAACTGAAATAAACAGGTTGACAATATACAGCCTTGTCATATTCCTTTCCTAATTTTGAACCAGTTAGTTGTTTTATGTCCGATTCTAACTGTTGCTTCTTAGTTTGCATACAGGTTTCTCAGGAGACAGGTAAGATGGTCTGGTATTCCCATCTCTTTAAGGGTTTCCCACAGTTTGCTATGATCCACAAAGTCGAAGGCTTTAGCATAGTCAATGAAACAGAGACAGACATTTCTCTGGAATTCCTTTGCTTTGTCTATGATCCAATGAATGTTGGCAATTTGATCTCTGGTTCCTCTGCTTTCTCTAAACCCAGCTTGTACATCTGGAAGTTCTCAATTCACAAAGTGCTAAAGCTTAGTTTGAACAATTTTGAGCATAACTTTACTAGCATGTGAAATGTACAACTGTACAGTAGTTTGAACATCTTTGGTATTGCCCTTCTTTGGGACTGGAATTAAAACTTGATTTTTTCCAGTCCTGTGGCCACTGCTGAGTTCAAAATTTACTGACATATTGAGTGTAACACTATAACAGCATCATCTTTTAGGATTTCAAATAGCTCAGCTGGCATTCTATTACCTCTGCTAGCTCTGCTCATACTAATGCTTCCTAAGGACCACTTGACTTCACACTCCAGAATGTCTGGCTCTAGGGAAGTGACCACATCATCATTGTTATCCAGGTCATTAAGACTTTTTTTGTATAGCTCTTCTGTGTATTCTTGCCACCTCTTCTTAATCTCTTCTGCTTCTGTAGCTCCTTACCATTTCTGTCCTTTATTGGGCCCATCCTTGCATGAAATATTCCTTGGTATCTCCAATTTTCTTGAAGAGATCTCTAGTCTTTCCCATTCTATTGTTTTCCTCCACTTTTTTTTTTTTTTTAAGGTCTTATCTCTCCTTACTATTCTCTGGAACTCTGCATTCAGTTGAGTATATTTTCCCTTTCTCCCTTGCTTTTTCAATTCTCTTCTTTCCTCAGCTATTTCTACATCTTCCTCAGATAACCATTCTGCCTTTTTGCAATTCTATTTCTTTGGAATGGTTTTGGTCACTGCCTCTTATACAATGTTACAAACCTCTTTCCATGGTTCTTCAGGTACTCTACCAGATCTAATCCTGGCAATCTATTCATCACCTCCACTGTATAATCTTAAGGGATTTGATTTAGGTCATACCTGAATGGCCTAGTGGTTTTCCCTACTTTCTTCAATTTAAGCCTGAATTTTTTAAGTTTAAATTTTTATTTTTTTAGTTTGTTTTGCTTTACAATACTGTATTCATTTTGCCATACATTGACATGAATCAGCCACAAGTGTACCTGAGTTCCCAATCCCACCCCCCTCCCTCCCCACACCATCCCT